>OU015753.1:101703152-101717430 GCA_907169655.1 Acomys percivali
CTCTCTCTCTCTCTCTCTCTCTCTCTCTCTCTCTCTCTCTCTCTCTCCTTCCTTTTCCTCTTTTTTCCCTCCATCCCTCTCTGTCTTTCCTTGTTGCCACTAACTGCCAGGAAAATAAAATAGCACTGTAGTCTTCCAAAGTGTGAGCAAGCAGAGGACTTGTCAGGTGAGAGTTAAGAATGCATCAACCTGTAGGCTTGGATGGTTTCCTCTTTCTCGACTCATGAATGTAGAACTGGCACATGAGGCTGCACTCCACAGGTGTTTCCTGAGTCATATATAATGACAGGGGTTGTTTGAAAATAAAGGGAAGATTCTGGAATTATGCACCTGCCACAGCCAGAGTCCTTCCTTCAGTTACCAATCACCACAGCATTCTTTGAGTAATAGTACACACTGTCCAAACTCCTGCTTCAGTCCCTATTCAAACAGTGCCAGAGACAAGCACATCTGGAAGGGCTTTGGAGTTCTAATGGGTTGATCATCAGGGATGCCAACTGCACCAACAGTTCTGTGAACTGTTATTTGCTCCAGTTTACACAGCAGAACCTCTAAAGTGTGAGAGAAGTTACAGGAACATAGAAAGGTTTCCTCTTCCCCTGGTTTTCACCTGCAAAGGTTTCTGTAGGCTTTCTTCAGTGCTCATAGCTTTTGCAGTATGTCATAATATTGATGAACTTGACAGAATTGCTAACGTGTAATGATTCCATCACATGATATCTCTATCAAAGCTTTCAAGAAAGTAATACAAGATAAAAAGCATACCTGAGGAAATTATATCGATGTGTGTTTTGTGGTATACGTAGTTTACTCTTCCTATCAACCAAGGTGATAAATATTCTTAGAATCAACATTTATATGGATCACTGGATAATAAAATCTAATTATGAGGAACTATGAAGTGTCTGCATAAACTCCTGTATTGAGATATAAAAGTGGGAATCCCATACTATTTGGACATTTTAAAGGAGTTACCTAAGATTGCTTTTACTTGCATTTATTGTGCAAAGGGGTTCCTACTCTCTATGGCGTCCCTATCTCTTTAAGAAGAGAGTGTTAGGACACAGAGGAGAGGTGATAAGACCAGGCTAAAGGCTGGTCAGCAATCTGAACACTAACTAGCAGAGACTTCCCCCAAACAACCGAGACTGTCAATCTGTGAACTGGGACTTCTCCCCTCTAGATAGTGAATAAATTAATTTCCATTTCTGAAACCACATGGCTGAGCTATTTTTCTTTGGTGATTTTTTAAAAATTTAGTCTTTATATCTCACCCTCCTCATGTTGAAATTTGAGCTCAAGACAATAAGCACAGAAGCTGTGCCTGTGTTATTAAACACTTTACAAAAGAGCGTGTGACCCCCCAGTGCCTGAATAGAGAGAAACAACACGCAGTGGTCCACAGGAAGGTAGGGAGGCCTCACCAGAACCTGAACATTTTATAACACTGATTTCAGATACCCAGACTCTAGAATTTTAGAAGTAAATACTTGTTGTATATGGCTCACCTGACTATAGAATTCTGTTACAGCAGCTTCATGTAGGTCAGCAGCCCTGTCAGACAAATATGGCCACTCTCCAAATTAGACATAATAGATAGTGAAGTTGGAAAATTTTAACTCTGGTGTATTTTTCCATAGTAAACAACTTGTTGGAATATTTTACACACACATATTAACTTATCAATTGCTCATTTGCTTTTTGCATTATTGTATGTTTTCTTCCTGGTCTCGTCCTTTGCTCTAGTTTCTAATGGCTGCTGTAATATAGTAACACAACAGAGGTTGCCAGGTCAGCCAGCTTCGTCTATTAGAGCTGCAGCATCACAAGTGCAGACTGGTGGGCAGGGCTGC
This sequence comes from Acomys percivali, assembly GCA_907169655.1. NCBI lineage: Eukaryota > Metazoa > Chordata > Mammalia > Rodentia > Muridae > Acomys > Acomys percivali. The sequence continues at coordinate 101,705,006 of OU015753.1, forward strand.
GGCCTGGGTGAAGGCTCAAGGAAAGAAGCGGAAGGAAAATTCACCAGGCTGGAGGAATCTCTTAGATTGTAAGTTTTCTAAAGACTACTGTCATGGTCTATGCCTCTAAGTGACATATCTGCTTTATTCACTACTGATGCTTCACAAATTCTTCTCATGAAACATTGTAAGAAGTTATTCTCCTGAAAGTTTGGGTTAGGTTTATGTTTCACATCCTCCTTCTCCTCCTCCTCCTCCTTCTCCTTCTCCTCCTCCTCCTCGTCCTCCTTCACCACCACCACCATCATCATCATCATCAAAGAATTAGAAGATAATTTTAGTCATAATAAATAACTAAATAGAATGTCATTCACTTCCTGCCCCCCAAAAAATTAAATCACAGTTCTTTTTCTGCAAAGGAAACGTACAGCTCTTATGCCAGGTCCACTAACTACAGTGGTAGTTGCTATAGTCTGTGTGTAACTTTGGGAAAGGGTTATTTTAACATTGCCATAGTTTATTAGTACAAACTAGCTGATTTCCCCAAGGCTCTTCAAATTCCTGACGAAAACTTGGGGCTTCTGAAGCACAATTATTGGAAAATGGGGAAAATGCTTAAATTGGAATAAACGCAATAATCTTCATCAGACTTCTAAAACTACAATCGATCCAAATCGGATAGCTTTGCTACAGCAGAGTGCAAAATGGAAATAAGGCTCCAAGATTAGTAGTTTATATGTATGCATATAACTTAATCCTGTTTAAAATGACACAAAAATTGTGAAATGGATTAAAACTTTATGAAAATAAATAATTCGTATCTTAAATCACTAAATCATTAGTAAATCCTGTAAGATTCTTAGAATATCTTAAGGTCAGAGAAGTTTCAGGTAAATTCCCTGTGTACTTGCATCAGTACATTTTTCCCAAATGCCACATAACTTCCAGAACAGGCTGCATCATAGGGAGATTGGCATGATTTCTGGTTTCACCATGCACAGGGCTTGGACCATGAAGTGATTTGATGAGCAAGATTAGCAGTGTATTCATAGCACACATGCTTGGACAGAAGTCACATCTTTGGAAATGTACCTTTCTCAACTGATTTGAGGTCAAAGGAAAGGGGGACTTCAGATATGAGGAAACAAGATATTGTGAGAGACATCAGTTGGTTAATAAAAATGTCTTTTGGTCAAAAAATGAGTAGACACTTGCAGACTGTACTTACCTCAGCAGCCCTGTTCTCCTTGCATGCTGAGCTGCCCTGATGTTGTTGGTTTGTTTCCTCCCTCCCAATGCATCTCATGGGAGACCCCATTTACGTTCCCAAAGTCAATCATCTCCAGATTAAAATATTCTGTGAACTGTGAGCTGATACACCTTGTGTGGAAATTATAAAAGAATATGATATGAGCTTTCCAATGAAAGCATCTTGAGAGAAGTCACTAAAGTCACATGAGGGGCTGGGAGAGATGGCTAAGAGCATTAAGAGCAGTTGGTGCTTCTGCAGAGCAGAACCCACATGGCAGCTCAAAACCACCTGCAACTCATGGGCTCTTTCTGCTCCACCCTGTACAAATCCCCACACAAGGTACAAATGCACACAGGGCAACACCCATACATATAAAATAGAAGTAATTGTCTTTTTAGGAAGTGGCATTTGCTCTCCGGTCTGTCCGTTTTCACAATGTTTATTTCTCACAGAAGCCCACCTCTGAGAACTATGCCTCTGCCTATTATCACTGACGCATTTCTGGTTAATGGTCATTGCAGACAAAGGACAAGATTAAAACCACTCAGATGTAATTGAAAATTTCGACAATTTTATATTAATTTTTGGTCAGTCACATAGTATTGCACTACTGACTTTTACCCCGTAAACCTTGGTGCAAGGAAAATTATATTTCTTTGCTTATTATTGCTTAGCTAGGAAGCTTAGAAGAGTTTCCTCCACTCAGAGAAGTAGACTTAGGGTCTTCTTGACATTATAGAAAATATCATCATAAAACTTTTATTTAATTTATTTTATTAAACAAAACTAATCTAATCCAAAATTCTAGAATTTATAACTAGAAGATATGGCTCTGTTTAAATTAAAAAGAAAATCAAGTTTTGTGCCATAAACCAAAACATTTACTTTAAGATATTAATGGAAGACTTTATGAGTACAGACATGTCACTGCTCATGTTTCTGCATTCTGGGGAAATTCAGCTAAGTTCTCCTTATATCCATTTTAGATATTCAATTTTCTTGAATTTAGCATCTTCAAAAGTGACCTGAACTATAAGAGGTTATGCACAATAAAATTACTGAAATGTTTAGAAATTAGAGATTTCAAAATCAAGATAATATCTTCTACATTGTAGTCCTGCATGTACTTTTGGCTATAATAGCAAAAATACACTAAGTGCTAAATGTGTATTATGTAAATGTAGATTAAAAAACAAGCCTTTAAATGTTATGCTTTTCTTTCAATGCATTAAATTTCTACCTTATGTAAAAACAAATGCAGCAAAGCAGAAGAGAACAGGATCTCAATTCAAGGCCAAATAAACCACCTAAGTTAATATGACACAGTAAGTAGTACATTGGATTAATGTCCAGCTTTATTGTTATTTGGAGCTGGCTGACATCATTATCAGTAAGTGGACTCCTTGCATAATGGCTTTACCTCCCAAAAGTTGTTCTTCTAAGGCATTTTTCATATGCCTCTATTGTTACTATCATTTCTCTTTACTATTACAACGGACACAAACTGGACTCATTTTAAAAAATCTCTACTTTCAAATTCTCATTTTAAAAGCAACTGAACAGTTTCAGAGTCAGTGTTTTATATTGGTCTTATTAACTGTGTTTAAAATGCAGTGTTTCTTTAATTTTTGGAAGCTTACTTCAAAGTCATTTTAATCTGTCGATAGCCTCCAAAATGCACTAGACGTTACCTTCTCACTGTACACAATGTTACTCATAAGTACATGTATGTTCAAGGCTGACTATTTGGTATTGGATATATGTGGATATACATATCAATAAATATGTATGCATGTAACAACAATTTTAAAAATATGAATTAAAGTGAAATAAGGGAGGGGTCTAAGTGAGGGTTTGGAGGAAGTAAAAATGAAAGGGAAACGATATAATTATAATTCCCAATATAAAAGAAAAATAGAGGGAGCGTTATACATGAACCATTAGAATCATACACTCACATTCATTTTATCGTTTTCAGGAAGAAATTACAGATGAAGTGAGAGCACAGATTCTTAATTTTAAACCTCCCTTTACATAATTCTCTTCAAATAATAATAAGTTCTCTTTATAGAGACAGAAACTCAGACTCTAGTAACACAAAAATGTTTGCATCTCTATCGGAGATACAGCTGTTCAGGTAAAACCACATAAAATATTGTTTCCAAAAATAATGTCTTGATAATGAATAACAACAACAAAAAAAGAATAAATGGATAAGAATATTTATTCCCTTTTTCTTTTATTATTCTCTATTCAAAACCTTTATTGAATATATAGTGTGCTAAATATTTGGAATATCTGGAAATATATACAAGTTTGAAATTAGGGCATTGCGAGCTTTGCAGCCATTCTGTGATGCCGTTTGTTGATGCCTTTCTGTGAACCTGTCTGTCAGCCAATACTCAGAGTACAACAACATACCAGATGGCCATAACCCTGTCCTCGTGGGTATGGGGAATTTTGATAAGCCAAGCTAGGGACACAATCATTAATAGAAACAATATGAATAAAATTAGTGTTAAAATGTGATATTTTGAAGGATAGAAGAAGAAACGTTACAGACAAAGGTGTATCTCAGTTTGGGTAAAGGCACCAATGAGCTGTTTGAAGAATTCCTTTCAGGTGATAGATGAACTTTTACAAGTCCTAGACCTGGGAAGGAGAAAGAAGGGAAGTGAGAGGCAGTTTTCGTTGCAGTTGGCTAAAGCTGTATTTCCAAAAAACCTTAATGAAAATATTAATTTTAATTATTTCTTTTTTTTAAAGATTTATTTATTTATTACATATACAGTGTTCTGCCCGCATGTACACCTGCACACCAGAAGAGGGAACCAGATCTCATGACAGATGGTTGTGAGCCACCATGTGGTTGCTGGGAATTCAGGCAAATTATCTTTATTTTTAAAGTTGGTTTTATTAAAATATAACTGTTTTTACTTTCAATTTATTTAGAATATCTACTATTGAATTATCATTTTATCAGTCAAATAAATAAAATTAAGCACAAAGTATTTCTACAATTTCTTTAACTATCATTATTTTTATAAATGTAGGCAAATAGCCACCCCTATAAAATGATGGATGCTTCTCTTGAAGGGTCGTGTACTATTCACAAGATGCTACTATTTCTTTTAGATTGCTTTATTATATAAAGGTCCTGGTAACATTAAAAAACAAGTATATATGGGCACACACGAACACACACAAAACTATATGTACACACATACACACCACATACCTATTTGTAAACACACACACACACACACACACACACACACACACACACACACACATTAGCACAGCTAGGAAATTAGTATTCAGACCTAGTCTACCAAATTTCCATTCACTATTCCCACTGAAGCTCATCTGGAAAATTGAGTCTAATTGGGCAGTGATCAATGTGGCGTGTCTCAATAGCTGAACTAGATAAGATTTTTCAGAATGAGATACTTTGCTACTGTCTCACAAAAGATGACTGTAAGTTATACCACTATTTCTACAGCTTCATTCCTGGGCCTGTGAATTGTGGCCCTGTGAAACACAGCACCTTATATTGTTCAAGAATCCCAGAGAATGTGCAGCTCCTAATATATCTGCCCCAGTCTTAAAGGTGTAATTGCTTATTTGATAATACAGATCACAACAGGGCAATCTGTGTTCCTACAGTAAACCCAGTTTCTTCAGAATGTAGGTAAATATCGTAAAGGCAGTGGGTTCCAGAGCCAGTGTTCTCCACTGTATGCCTTTCTTTTTTTCTTTTTGATAAGCTACAAGACTATACAAGATGTAGCCCAGAACACGACGGCAGTGAGTGAAGGATTCTGGGAATTTCTGCATGGCAGTTCTAGGAGAACACTGTGTTCATTGAAAGCCATTTATGCCAAAAGTGTCTAGTAAGGTGGAAACAGAATGCCTGTGGAGGAGAAAGAAGATAATGCAAGCAACGTCTATGTTTCTAGCTGGTGACCCAATAAATACACCCAAACTATGGCTTCAGTTTTGGGCTTTTCTATTAGTGTGTTTACCATTTAGCAGTGGCTATTGGAGTCCCCTTAATGAGCAGGCAATGTCACACTGCATAGGAAAATTCCATGTCTACCACCATGGCCACCCTTTGGTTCCCATGAATAGAGAAAGAAGCTGGTTTGTGTCCACTAGAGTCATCCAAAATATGAATCCCCCTCTCCTCAGAGAATGTCTACCTATGACACATAGGTCTTAAATGTTTTCCCCCAAACAGGCCTAGTTAAATATTTATTCCCTAAATTCTGTTATTATGGTTTTTATTTCCAATCATGCTCATTCCAAATTCTTAATCATTCAGCCAAATCATTGGCTACAGATCATAAAATAGTATATCTCCCCACAGCTGGCAATGCCTGAGTCACTATCACAAGGTTATGGCCACTGAGAGAATTTCCTTAACTGATGTCCTTGAAGAATACCAAGACAAGTTTCATATGATACAGCTATGTATTTTTATTAAACACATGCATATAATGTATAAGCAACTAAAAATAAAGCCCAGTCTTTTTTCCTTCATTAACCACTTGCAGGGAATGCCTTATGACACCACAGGAAGGTTGGGAGACAAAATGTATTGAGCAGCAGAAGCAGGGATCACATAAACTTGAGTCAACTCACCGGGACACTTACTGTGGCCTATGCTGATATAAAAACATATATTATTGCCGTAAGTAAATAAAACGCTACCAGGCAGGCCATAAAGACTTGGTATATCAGATAATACAGTGTCATGGTGGAAAACTCATGCTAATTTGTACTTCCTAGAGACAAGTGGAGCGTGGAAAAAATTCTGTTTGGATCTATTAATAGGTCAAGAGCTATTTCTAAAAGAACACCATCTACTTATTTAGTTATTTGCATGGGTGGAAGAATTTTGCCAGAAATGTCAGTGCTCTGCATGATGATGAACCTGTAGAGGCCTACCAAAGTCTACAGACCACACCCTTTTATGATACTTCTAAGTGTCAGATAATTTTACTCAGAATATTTAATTGTTGTTTGGCCTCAAACAAGCTAGTTTTTGAATCATTCCACCATTGTTTAGCTACAATAATACATCCAAACCTTTCCTCAAAAGCCCAAAAGTACTCATTAGCAACCACATTCAATTTTTTTGATGTAGAAGAGGAAAAGTTGTGTCAACCTATATATCTTATCTCATACGAGATATATATCATTAAAAACTTGGCCGTTTCACTGAGGTAAATGACTAAAGGATTTTTTAGAGAGTCATCATTACGCTAACTCACATATAGATAGATGCCTTACCACCAAGTCTATAGTAGTTGTCATTTCTTGATCATTGACTATAATTGACATAGTGCTCAAAGTGGCAGACGTTGTGGCATCACATGGAAGAGAATAGCAATTCATATCCGTGAAACTAAATTATGCAAAGCACTGGGGATTTCAGAGAAACCCCCAGTAGGACAAGGGAGGTGTATTAGTGACCTTCTAAAAGCAAATTGCCCTGGTAGTCTTTATTGACAAGGATGGAGGGAAAGTATTTACCAGATCAATAGCTACATACCAGGTGCCAGGGGATGTGTTAATTTGCTCAAGCAGTAAAACCACAGCTGGTATAGCAGCTGCCGTTGGCGTCTCTACCTGGTTTAAGCTTATGATAATCCACTGTCCTTTTCCAAACTACATCTGTTTTCTGCATTAGCTGAATAGGCAAGTTGAATGGGGATGTGATGGGAATCGAGAGCTCCGCATCCTTCAAGTGCGTCTGGTACTTCCAGATGAAATATTGCTTCCCAGTCACAAGTTTTTTTTTAGTAGAAGCCTTCTGTTGGCCTCAATTTGATGTTTCCTGCAATAGCTCTTAATGGCAAAATTCAGTGGACCAACTTCAGATTCCCTCATTTGATAAGCATTGTATACTCTAAATATAAATATTATATACTCTAAAAACAAACAACCAAAGGATAAGTTCAAAGACCCAGTGAGCCCCTGTGAAATAAACGTGAGCTACAATGATCCCTGAGACCTGATATACATTCCTTTGAGTCTTGGGCAGCAGCGATGAGTTTGCTCTCCTGGAATAAATGCCATCGCCTGTTCCTCACTGCACATGGAGCTTATGAAGAAGCTCTGTTGGCAAACCCTGGAAGTAGAATTCACAATATATGTCTTGGTTATGAAGCCCATTTCTTTGAGAACACTTGGCTATTTCTGCCATCTGAGAGATCTGGATCTATAAACAAGCTCAAACCCAGTAAGTGAATGATCTGTGGCTGATCCTTCCTACGAGTCCCATTAGACTTTGCTTTTCTCTAAAAGAAATGCATAACAGATCAAGTAGGTTGTAGTAGCATCTCTCCTATATAGTTCACTTCTAGGAATATAAAAGGTATTTTTTTTTGTACAAATACATTTTGATCATTTGTATTAAATAGCAGTACAATCATGTAACCTTCTTAAGAAATCGTTTTCTAGTCTATAAATGGAAATATTAATCTAATATTTTACAGAACAAATAAAGATTATTTGAAAGAACATACTACTCATGGTACTATGTGTAAAATGGTATTACCGCTATGTAGTTTAAAAATATTCACAAGTAGACTACTTGCTTTAGATTTTCATTCTTTTTGTAAAGTGTGTGTGTGTGTGTGTGTGTGTGTGTGTGTGTGTGTGTGTGTATGTGTGTGTGTGTGTGGTCTCATCACATTCTAGAACTCTTGAGACACAAAACGTATGACTGATGTTGCAGTTCAGGTCCAAAGCCTGCCTTCAAAGGGAACTGTTCTTGTTAAGGAATTCATACTCCTTGGAAGCTTTTCAATAAGTGGATGAGTCTCAGCCTCACTATAAAGATGCATGTTCTTTACTCAAAGCTTCTTTACTTATAAATTACATATGAAAAGCATCCTTACTGAAAAGATCTAGAATGATATTTAACCTAATTCGGCGCCTAGCTAAGTTTGCAACATTTGCCAGCAAACTTGACAAGCTCAGAAACAACAACAAAAATTATATTATTCTAAGTGCATAACACATACCTATTCTCTAATTCATATCAACTTTCAGCAATCTCATTGCTACCATACAATCCCTTGGTTCAAGACTCAACATTTTATGATGGCTAAATCAAGAACACAAATTCTTCACAGTTTTAAAGTTATAAGGGTTAAATTATCTGATGCTCCTAAATATGTCAATTCATGTTATACAAGTCCCATAGACTTATTTTAAATGAAAATTTAAAAAATTACATGTTATTTATGGATATGCAATTGTGAAGGTTACAAGTGCATATGTGCTGTGCCATGAATGTAAATGTCAGAGGCAAATTTGTGGGAATCTATTTCCCCTTCTACCATGTATGCGTCAGGCACAGTATATCAGTCCTCAAGGTTTGCCATGAGTACCTTTACTCACTGAACCAACCCACTGGAAATTTCACATACAATAATATTTTATGCACTGTAAATAGAGATAAAGGGCAGCAAGTGTGCTTTTTCGAAGAATTTAAGTTCCATTTCAAGAAGAATTACATGGCACGCTAACCCACAGCTGTAGATAGACTCTCGGCTTCCTGTTGAATGCTTTCGTGGTTCCAATCAATAACCTTGAAATAACGTACTTGACACAACGGCCTTGATTTGTTTGTTCAAATGATATATTCATTGACAAAAATACGTGGAGAACAGAGATGATACTTTACCTTTCTTTATATGAGTAGGGAATTTCCCAGTGCCTAGTGAACCTTTAACAAGTATTTGTTGAGTTGTATCATACACTGAAGTAAAAATGTAATTGTATATGTAATTACTGTATACTCCAATCACATTGGATTTGGTTTTATATCAGCTACATACATCCACAAATCAACACACTTTAGTAGCTTAACACGAGACAAATTTATTATCTCATCATCTTGCAAAGCACCAGCAGGCTATATTTCTTTCAGGAAGCTCTACAGGAGAATATTTTTTTTGTTGGCGTTCATCCTATTCTTGGAAATAACAAGTTCCTGTTGATTGTGGGGATGAATTCTACATTTTCATAGTAACCACTACTAAGAAATCCCCAAAGTTTAGGGACTATTTAATTTATTGTCATGCTGCTTTCTACAACTTCAGAGCCAGTAATTGGATGACAAGGCTCTCTTATACATTGGACCTATTTCCCTGCCCTACATGAGGTCTCCTTAACAAGGCAGTGGCAGTCACTTACGTAAGCCAGGATATTCTTTTATTTAGAGTTTAATGTGTCAGTCAAGTCTCAGAAGCTCTTCTAGACATGCAGCTTACTATTGCTCTAGCTTCTGATTGGTATATTTCTACCCATGTCACTCCTCTCTCTACCATGTGGGTATCATTGCTGCTCTCCTATGTTATTGATGAACACACTGAGCATAAGTGATATGGCACATAACAATTTACAGTTGCATACTAGACACTTACAAATCATTTTGAAATGTTATTGCCATCAAAGCAGTATTAAAACAATGACTCCCAAAAGTGATTAGGCCAGGAGGGTTCCGAAGATGCTTAACCAACGTCATTATGAAAACTCAAGCCCTGTTGTATTGGTCCTTCTTAACCTAGCACTTCGTTTAAAAGACATAATAAGAGCAAAAGCCTTCCATGATGGATGTCCAGACTCTAGAACTGAAGAAATAAAATCCTATTCTTTATACATTATCCAACCTTCGGATAACTCATTATGACAGTCCTCTAAAGTATTGGTAGGAGATGATCAGAATTTCCTTAAAAGTAGTTGTTGTTTAAAAGACAGCAAATCCAGTTGTGTGTTTTAAAACAAATTAGTTAGAATTGAAATGTAATTTGTAAATAACAAATAAGTATAAATAAATGGGTACACTACAGATGAAGACAGATACTAGTACACACAAGTATATATAGCACTGTAAATAAAAAACCTTATGAATCATTCATTTGCATTTGAGTATTTCATTATATCAGCTAAAGGACAGTAAGGACACTACTCCTTCACAAGTAATAATAAAAGAAATCAGCTCAAAAAATAATAGCATATTTCTTTATGTAAAGAGAAAAATCTTAAAACCTCTTCTTAAACATTTGGGATAAGAATGTTAGTACTAATTATAACTTCAAAAATTTTTTATACTCTAATGATAAATAAAAACCATAAGCTAAATCACTGTCTTCAATTCCAATAGTGACTTTATAAAACTAGTAAGAGAAAGGTACAAAACTTTATTGTTTTTTCATTGTTTCAATATTTTATTTCTCATTTATATTGAAATATTATATTTAAATACATATTCAAATTTTAAACAGTATATTTATTATCTTATATGGACCTTAATATCTTCTTGTAAATCTGATATTCAAAATTAGCATATTATCTTCAAACATTTATGTATGTCACTTGCATATGTTCATAAAGAGTTCTATGTTCCGAACATGATATTCTCCACCATTGAGTGGAGAGTGAGATCTGACTCTCACACGAAATCTAGTGCCCCTTTTCTGACCACGTCCCCTGGATGGGGAGGCCTGGTGGCACTCAGAGGAAGGATAGCAACTTAACAAGAAGAGACTCGATATTCTAAGAGCATATATAGGGGGAGGAGGTCTCCCTCAATCACAGACATAGGGGAGGGGAGAAGGGGGGAAGTGGGATGGAGGAAAGAATGGGAGGAAACAGGGCAAGGGCTAACAATTGAGATGTAATATGAATAAATTAATAAAAAAATGAAAAAAAAAGAGTTCTATGTTCAATTTCATCATCAGATCAACTACTGACAGAAAAATTGTTACAAACTGCTCTGTATTACTTAGCATCAACTGTTACTTATTAAGTAACATAGTTAATTTAAGCCACTACCTATTTTACATACCTAGGCAAACTCACATCTATATCCCCTGTAACTTGTCTCCTGAGTCACCAGAATTGGCCTCCTGTGGCATTTCATACAATGAAGGGAGAAAGGCTAAACACACACAGAAAGAAAACACCCTTTGCTCCTAGAAGCAAACAGTCATAGGCAAAATTATTACCATTGGCAAACACTGTGGAGAGAATTGTTTTTATTATAATTTGCTTTAATTTCTTAGTTGAATATGAATGAGATAGTGGGAATAAAAGACGTTTGGAAATTAGTATACATGGGCATTAATGCCATGTAAAAATTACATTTTCCTGCTATTGGACAAATCACTGAACCACTGTAGATCGTGGATTTCTCATCTTGTAAAAAGAGTCTTAAATAAGTCTATTATCTATATGAAATTGACTCGCTCCTGGCAGACAGCATGCCTGCTTTCAGATAACGTCAGATCTGTCTGGTTTCTCTGCTCCAGCCTCCTAGACTACACCACAAATAGCAGCTCCAGCCATCTGGAAGCTAGGAAATAAACCTGCTTTTCTATATGACTTAGATAAGTGATTATCTTTTTTTTTTTTTCACTTTTCTGTATACAAGCACTTCCTCACTTACTTCCATGGCCCATATCAGTAACGAACTGGGAGGGTTCATGTCAGAATTTTATAAATACCTGCAGGCTAATAGAAAAAGTCCTCCTGACCTTGTGGTGTCAATAATCTTTTGAAGTACATTAGACAGAACACCTTCCTACACCCAGTGCAAATGTGCATGTTTGGTGGACCCATGTGGAGAGTGTGCTGGTTACACCTGTCCTTGTCTGCAGTTCTGAGAGTCTCGTGGAACCCACATTGTACCGCAGGTGGTTCAGTCAGCCTTCCCCAGAAGAGAATCTCTGTACACAGGAACTCAGAATCACTCATGAGGGGTGGGAGGGCCTAAAGTGTGAAAAAGAAGAAACAAGATGGGTGCACAGGCATCCAGATACAAATTACATTGTATTTATCCCTTGTTTAGGCAAGGGATGAGTTTTTAAAGGAGAAATTATTATTCAAAATTAAAGTGCACTGACAAAATTTCCTCTTTTCCTTTTTCTCTTTTCAGTCCTCCCCAGATACAACATCCACCCCTTGCTCTCTCTCAAATACATAGTCTTTATGTTTTTTCTTTTTTTTTTATTATTGATGTGTGTGTGTGTGTGTGTGTGTGTGTGTGTGTGTGTGTGTGTGCGTGTGTGCGTGTGGTGTGAACCATTGGGTATAGGATAACGAATTGATATGGTCATCCCTAGGGAAGACTATATGTCCTATTTTCACCATTCCTTATTTGCTTGGAGGTTTTTTT
>OU015753.1:101717440-101738087 GCA_907169655.1 Acomys percivali
CAAAATCCTGGTTGGGACTATATAATAAATATACTAAAAATAATTGAGCAATCCTGAAAATGAAGTTAGAAGTAGTCGTCTATGCAGTAATGGTCTTACTATGATAGATATCCAGAGACTGGGTTGCTTATGCACTTAGGAGTAGCTGCATAGACGCTTTACATTGGAAATATTTGTAAGCACAAATTACCCATCTGGGTGTCAATCTTGACATTCACTTAAGATGGTAGAGATGCTGTTAAGTAAAAGTACAATAAACATACTCTAGGAGGAATTATAAATCAAGAGCAATGTGCCTGTCCAACATATGCAAGACCTTGGGTTTAAATCACGGTTCCACAAAATCACAACTACAACAACAAAATAGACAATAAAATAAAGCAAAAACAGAGAGCAACATACTCCTATAATTGAACTACATTTCACTTCTAGTGAATAAAAATTAATAAAACAATTAAATCAGAACAAATAAAACTAACTTTGTATGTATCCATTAAAATATATAGTTAAAAGAAATTAGAAATTTAAAAGAAAAAATAGATTAAAGTATACAAACAGTATAAAATTTATGATTTAGAAGTAGCCAGATTTTATAGAATGTTCACACTTTCTCTCAAAGATTGTACTTCACCTCTGAAGCTTCTCTGTCACCCTATTAGCTCTACTGGGTCAGCTATATACAGATGACTTTGTTTATTATAACCATTGTATGAACAAGGATTTGTTATCAGGTACTTTTTAAACATCTGTTTTTCACTGTGATTGCCAGTAATTTTCATAGCAGTCACAAAAACATCCTTTTTTCTGTTTGAAATAATACTGATCATTTGTACCATACAGCTCTGTTAAATTAACAGTAGGTACTCTTGTGAATCCAGTTAGAACAGCACGTATTGACTAAGCTGTTCTGAAATACTAAAATTGGTTACAGAAGAGTGTGCAGGGTATAGAAGGAAAGACAGCTGCAAGGGATCACACTTAATCCATGTAGTGTGGCAGTAATGTTCCCTAGTAACACACAAAGTAAGCAGAGATTGACTGCACTCAGAAAAGGCAGTGTACAGCATTGTGTTTTGGGAAACTGTCATTAATTGTCATAATCTAATATGAGGTTGACTTTAAATAAAGGAGTGATATAAAAATGAACCTAATCTTTAATATTTTTATAATTCTCTTCATTTGAGGTTTTTAAGGTTCTTGTTTTAAACTTTAAACTTTAAAATTAATATGCTGTACCAATGCGTTTTTTAAAAGAAAGTCACACTTAATATCCATTCTATTTTCAATTATTTCATAACATGCGTTTTTAAATGAGTCCATATGCCACTGTTGTATCAACAATCTTATGAAGTAAAAAAAGAGCATTGAAAAGAATTTCAGCTGCCTGAAAACAGACTTCTACAGGAGGAACAATTGCTTAGGAGTCAGCAGCCATGTTGATGTTATAGAGGACCTGGATCCAGCTCTCAGAACCCATATGGTAGCTACCAACCTTCTACAACTTAAGCTCCAGGGGATTCGTAGACTTCTGGCCTCTGAGGCCACACAAGGACACAAGTGGCATATTTTATGCATGTGGGAAAGCACTCATACACATAAAATAAAAACGTAAACCTTCACATAAGAAACAGACATGTCTCCCAGTGGACTAGCCATGGTACTGTAGAAATTAACTTCTTTCCAACATTCACTTGAATGTAGAGGCAGCAAACTCTTCCGATATGGCCTGTGATGAAAAGACACCGGAAAACGAGGCATGGGAAGGCTGCTTGTGCTCCTTACACAGCTTTATGCTAGAAATAAATCCCTTTGACTGGCCTACAGAGAGATGATCAACTGAGGTGTTTTTCATTTTAGTGTCCTCACTAATTCAAAAACAATAGATGAGAATCAGAATTTATATCTAAATCAAAATTCTGTTTCAAAGGACTTTCATATACTGAAAATGGTCTCTTGAAGGGTAAAGATCATTGGTTTTTTTTAAAATAGTTTTTAATCATATAGAAATACAATACAGGGGTTATTGAAAGCATATGTATTTCATGCAAAAACTGATTATTTATGAAAATGAAGAGATTTGGTGCTAAATGAAAAAGCTGGCTATAAGAATTAATAATAGCTGAGTAATATTCTACTGTATAAATGGACCACCACTTTCTTTATCCATTCTTCTGTTGAGCAATATCTAGGTTGTTTTCATATTTGGGCTATTACAAACAAAGCTGCTATGAACAAAGTTTGGCAAATGTCCTTGGTGTATGGTGAACTATCTCTGTGGTATATGTCCAGGAGTGGTATAGCTGGGTTTGGAAGTAGCACTATGCCCAATTTTCTAATAAAGTACCAGATTGATTTCCAAAGTAGTTGTACAAGTTTGCACTCCCACCAGCAATGGAGGAGGAGAAGACTCCTTCTCCACATCCTCTCCAACATGTGATGTCATTTGAGTTTTTTATCTAAGTCATTCAAATAGATGTAAGGTGGAAACTCAGAGTTCTTTTTAATTGCATTTCCCTAATGAATAGAGATGTTGAGCATTTCTTTAAGTGTTTCTCTGGCATTCAACATTCATTTGTTGAGATTTCTGTTTAGCTCTGTATCCCATTTTTAAATTAGATTATTTGGTTTGGTAGTGTCTAATTTCTTGAGTTCTTTATATTTTGGATATTAGAACTCTGTCAGATGTAGATCTTTTCCCAGTCTGTAGGCTATCATTTTGTTATGCTAACTGTCCTTTGCATTACAGAAGCTTTTCAATTTCATGAAGTCCCATTTATTAATTGTTGATCTTAGAGCCTGAGCTGTTCATGTTCTATTCAGGAAGTTGTCTCCTGTATCAGTGAGTTCAAGGCTCTTGCTCACTTTTTCTTCTGACAGATTTAATGTGTCTGTTTTTAAGTTAAAATCAGTAATCCACTTGGAGTTTAGTTTTGTGCAAGTTTATAAATAAGGGTCAATTTTCATTTTTCTACAGGTAGACATCTAGTTAGACTAGCACCATTAGTTGATAATGCTATCTTCTTTCCATTATATGGTTTTTGCTTCTTTTTCAAAAATCAAATGTCCACAGGTGTGTGGATTTATTTCTGGGTCTTTAATTCAATTCCATTGATCTACCTGATGTTTCTATGTTGGTACCATGGTGTTTTTATTACTATTGTTCTATAGTGCTGATTGAGATCAGAGATGGAGATTCCTCCAGAAGATCTTTTATTGTAAAGGATTGTTTAGCTGTTAAAAACAAGGAAATCTTGAAACTTGTAGGCAAATGGATGGAAGTAGCAATGATCATCCCAAGTAAGGTAATCTTGACCCAGAAAGACATGCATGGTATATACTCACTTATAAACAATTATTAGCCATATAATATAGGATAAAAACACTACATTACATAGACCTAAAGAAGCTAAATAACAAGGAGGACCCTAGGGAGAATGCTTAATACTCATTCAGAAAGACAAATAGAATAGACACAGGAAGAAGTTAAAGAGAAGGAACAGGACTGTAGTCTACCATAGAGGTCATCTGAAAGACTCTACCCAGCAAGGGACCCAAGCAGATGCTGAGACTCACAGACAAACTTCGGGTAGACCACTGGGAGTCTTGTAGAAGAGTTGGGGCATAAAAAGACCTGGAGAGGACAGAGCTCCACAAGGAGAATAATGGAGCCAGAAAATCCAGCCTGGACAGGGAGTTGCCACAGAGACTGATGCACTAACCCAGGACCATGCATGGTAAAGACCTAGATGTAGTCAATAGGCAGCACAGTTTCCTTATGGGTTCTATAACATGGGGAGTAGGAGCTACTTCTGACATGGACTCTAAGGGCCCACTTTTGGATCACCCTCCCAGGTGGAACAGGTTTTTCAGGCCACAGAAGAAGAGGATACAGACAGCTCAGATGAGACTTGATAGGCTAAGATGCTTTCTGAGACTAGAGGAGGGAGGAGCAGGATGAGGAAGGGAGAGTGGGACTCGGAGAAGACTATGGAGGGGGTTATAATCAATATATAAAGAAAATTAATAATAATAATAATAATAATAATAATAATAATAATGAATTAATAATGAAAACTGATATAATTTATAAAATAAACTGTCCAATTTCTTTTTATTTTGCTCTCATTTCAAATTATATGGAATCCTTCACATCTGGGACTGGGGAAATGACTCCATGAATGAATGTTTGTTCCATAAGCTGTAGGTTCTAAATTTTCCAATCCTACTGTATTTGGGGTTCTTTAAATGCTTATACCTCTCTTTCAACCCACCTACCCTAGATAGGAGAGATAGGAGGTTAATGGGAACAGCAGAAGTAGACCTTCTTGGATTCAATTCCAGCGAGCAATTCCCCTGGCACGGTCAGCAGGATTTCAATAGACCAACAATTCTACCAAAGTTACTGCTGGAACCTGGAATAGCAGCTAAAACCCAGAGCCTCCTTCCCTAGAGCCGTCCTCTCTTGGAACATCTCAAAGTAGAGCAATAAACAGCCAAACAATACCAAGACCCCCCCAAAATTAGTCACCTCTTGTTTTGGCCTCATATTTATATATCTCCACTCAGAGTCTGTACTAGGATGTTTTTCAGCTGGTAAAAGCCAAGTTCCCCCATGAATTGGTTTGACTTCTAAGTGGATAAACATCACTTGTTCTCTCACAAGTCTCTTCCCCATCCCATACTTAGGATCAAAACAAAAATATCTTTATAACCACTACAATAAGCATTAACGCTGAGTTCAGATCTCCAAAATCTATGTTAAAGAAAATCTAGGAGTGATGATGGATGCCTGTTGCTTCGCTGCTTGGAGTAAGATAGGGGACTCCCTGGGGCTTGCCTAACCACAGAGGGTAGCCAATGGGCTACAGATAGAAAAGAACTCCATTCCACAAGTAATGTATTGATCAATAAAGAATATAACCATGCATTGTGCTTCACTCAAGACACACACAATCATATTTTATTTTTCTTTTCATTAGTTAATTTATTTAATCACTTTACTACCTGAAAACAGCCTGTTCCCTCCTATCTTCCCAGTCCCACCATCATGCACCCCAGCATTCCCTTCTCACCATCAGCCATGCCCCTATTCCTAGAGAAGGGATCCCCATCCCCACCACCCCTTTATGGCCATCAATTCACCCTGACACATCGAATCTCAGCAGAACTAAACCATCCTCTCCCACTGAGGCCAGAACAAGACAGTAGAGCTAGAGAAAGGGATCCAAAGGCAGGGAACAAAGTCAGAGACAGCCCATGTTCTAATTGTTAGGTGACTCACATGAAGAACAAGCTGCACATCAGCTACATAAGTGTAGGAGGCGTAGGTCCAGGCCACGCACGCCATCTGGTTGGTGGTTCAGTCTCTGTGAGTCCCCACAGGTGCAGCTTAGTTTACTCTGTAGGTATTCTTGTGGTGTCCTTGACTCATCAGGCTCCCTTATCTCCTTCCCACAACTCATCTACAAGACTCCTGGAGGTCCAGGTCTGCCTATAGTTTGGCTCTGTATCTGTTTCCATCAGCTGCTCAATGAAGCCTCTCAGAAGACAGTTATGTTAGGGTCCTGCCTGTAAGCATAGCAGAGTATCGGTAATAGTGTCAAGGGTTGGCTCTCTCCAGGGGAGCGGGCTTCAGTTGGTTTGTCATTCCCTCTATCTTCTGCTCCATTGCAATCCCTACACTTTTTGTAGGCTAGACAAATTTTAGTTTGGAGGTTTTATGGGTGAGTTGGTGTCACCTTCCCTCTAATAGATGTCCCATCTGCCTCCAGGAGGTGGCACTTCAGGTTCCGTATCTCTTGCTGCTAGGAGTCTCAGTCGAGTATAAAAACCCCATAGATTGCTGGGAGCCTGTTCCATCGCAGAGCTGTCCCTCACCTATTTGGATTCTCTCTCCTACATCCCCTTCCCTGCTCTCCCCACCCCTGTTCCTATCCCCACCCCATCTCCCACCTAGTTCCCTCCCTCCATCTACTTTATTTCCCCTTCTGAATGAAATTCATGTGTCCTCCCTTGTGTCCTTCTTGCTAGTTAGCTTCTTTAGGTATGTGGGTTGTACCATGGTTATCCTGTACTTTATGGCTAATATTCACTTATAAGAGAGTACATACCCTACATGTCTTTCTGGGTCTAGGGTACCACACTCAGGATATTTTTTAGTTCCATCCATTTCAATGCAAATTCCATGATGTCTTTGTTTTTAAGAGCTAAGTAGTGTTTCATTGTACAAATGTACTACATTTTATCCATTCTCCAGTTGAGGAAACTGTAGTGGGATTTTAGTTTCTGGCTATTACAAATAAAGTTGCTATGAACATAGTTGAGCAAGTGTCCTTGTGGTATGGTACAGAATCTTTTGGTTATATTCTCAGGAGTGGTATAGTTGAGTCGAGGTAAAACTATTCTCAATTTTCTGATAAACAACAAGATTGATTTCCACAATGGTTGTACAAGTTTGTATACCCAACAAAAAAGGAGAAGTATTCCCTTTGCTCCACATCCTCACCAGTATTTTCTGTCATTTGAAATTTTTATTTTAGGTATTCTGACAGGTGTAAGATGGAATCTCAGTGTCATTTTGATTTGCATTTTCCTGGTGACTAAGGACTTGAGCATTTCTTTAAGTCATTCTATGCTATTAGATCCAGTAGACCTAACAGATATCTACATAACACACAGACATAAAAGAATATACCTTCTTCACAGCACCTCACAACGCCACAAAGAACCTTCTCCAAAACAGACCACATATTAAGTCACAAAGCAAGCCTCAACAGATATAAGAAAATTGAAATAACTTGTTCTATCTTATCAGACCACCATGGATTAAAGCTGAACTTCAACAACATAAAACATACAAACTTGTGGAAACTAAACAATACTGTACTCAATGTCCACTGAGTTAGGGAAGATATAAAGGAATTAAACACTCTGGAATTCAATGAAAATAAAGACACAAAATAACCAAACTTATGGGACACAATGAAAGCAGTGTTAAGAGAAAAATTCATAGCAATAAGTGTCCTCATAATGTCTAATGGCTGATAAAACCTAAAAGAAATGTTCAACATCCCCAGTCATAAGAGAAATGCAAATCAAAACAACACTGAGATTCCATCTTACACCTATCAGAATAGCTAAGATCAAACACTCAAGTGACAGCACATAATTGCAAGGATGTGAAGAAAGGGTAACACTCCTTCATTGCTGGTGAGACTGCAAGCTTATAAAACTACTTTGGAAATCAATCTGGTACCTTCACAGAAAATTGGGAATAGTGCTACCTCAACACCAAGCTATACCACTCCTGGCCATATACCCGAGAGATGGTCCACCATACAACAAGGACATTTGCTACATTATGTTCATAGCAGCTTTATTCTTAATAGCCAGAATCTAGAAACAATGTAGATATCTCTCAAATGAAGAATGGATAAAAAAAAAACTGCGGTACATTTAAGCAATGAAATACTACTCAACTATTGAAAACAAGGAAATTGCGAAACTTTCAGGCAAATGGATGGAACTAGAAATGATCTTCCTGAGTGAGGTAACCCAGACACAGAAAGATGCCCATGGTATATACCTACTTATAAGTGGATATTAGCCACATAATACAGTATAACACTACAATACACAGACATAAAGAAGACAAATAACAAGAAGGACCCTAGGGAGAATGCTTAATTCCTATTCAGAACAGTAAATAGAATAGACACCTGGAAGCAGTTGAAGAGAAAGAACAGGGCATGAGCATACCATAGAGGTCCTCTGAAAGACTCCACATGGCAGAGGGTCCAAGCAGATGCTAAGATGCACAGACAAACTTTGGGGTAGAATATGAGGAGTCTTATGAAATAGTTTGGGGAATAGTAAGACCTGGAGAGGACGTGAGCTCTACAGGGAGAACAATGGAGCCAACTAATCTGAGTGGAGGAGGAGTGCTGCAGACACTGATGCACCAGCAAAGGACCACGCAGGGTGAAGACCTAGACCCTCTGCTCAGATGTATTAGATAGGCAGCATAATCTCCTTGTGTGTCCATAATAGGTGCTACCTCTGTTATGGACTCTGCTGCCCATTCATTGATCACTTCCCCTGGCAGGGAAACCCTGACTGTCCACAGAGAAAGAGGATACAGGCAGTCCACATGAGACCTGACTGGCTGAGGTCAGATGTTAGGGGAGGAGAGCTCCCCCTTTCTAGGGGAAGGTAGGAGGGAGGGGGATGAGGGATGGAGGGCAGTGCCTAGAGGCAACTACAGAGAGGGCTACAATCCAGATGTAAATTGAATTAATTATTAATACAAGAAAATAAAAAACAAAATTGGAAAGATCTCATTCTAGCAGCTTAAAAGCATACTTGAAACTCTAGAACAAGAGCAAACAAACAAACCAAAGAGGAGTAGATGGCAGGGAATAATCAAACTCAGGGCTGAAATCAATAAATTTAGAAACAAAAATAATAATAGAAGAATCAATGAAACCAAGAGTTTGTTCTTTGATGAAATCAACAAAATAGACAAACCTTTAGCCAAATAACTTTAAGGCAGGGAGACAATATCTGAATTAACAAAATCGGAAATGAAAACAGATACATAAAAACAGACACTAAAGAAACCCAAAGAATCATTAGTTCTTACTTTAAAAGCCTGTACTTCACAAAATTGGAAAACCTAAAGAAAACAGATTATTTTCTTGATACCATTGCCAAAGTGAAATTGAGGTTATGTAAACAATTTACATAGGAAATTGAAGTAGTCATTAAAAGTCTCCCAACCACAACAATCACAGAACCAGATGGTTTTAGCTCAGAATTCTACAAGAATTTCAAAGAAGAGCTAATACTAATACTCCTCAACCTATTCCACAAAATAGAAATAAAAGGAATATTAGCAAAGTCATAATATGAGACCACAGTGACATTGATGCCTAAACAACACAAAGACTCAATAAATAAAGAGAATTTTAGAACCATTTCTCTTATGATCATTAAGGAAAAAAATACTCAGTAATATAGTCACAAATTAAATCCAAGAACATATCCAAAGCATCATCAAGTATAATAAAGTAGGCTTCATCTCAGAGTTACAGGGATGGTTCAACATACAAATATCCATCAGTGTAATCCACCATATAAAACAACTGAAAGAAAAAAAAAAGATCATCTCATTAGATGCCAAAAATCCTTTAACAAATTCCAACGCCCTTTCATGTAAAAAAATCTTGACAGTATCAAGGATATAAGGCACATACCTAAAGGCAGTAAAGGCAAAACATAGCAACCAATAGCCAAAATCAAATAAAATGATAAAAATCCTAAAGCAATTCAACTAAAATCAGGGAAAAGACAAGGCTGCCCACTCTCTCCATATTTACTCAATATAGTACTTGAAGTTCTAGCTACAACAATAAGACAACTAAAGGAAATCAAGTGGATACAAACAGGTAAGAAAAAAGTCAAACTATCACTACTTGCAAATTGTATGATAGTATACATAAATGATGACCTACATTCTACCACAGACCTCCTACAGCTGATAATCACCTTCAGGAAAGAGGCAGGAAACAAAATTAACTTTTTAAAAAACCTCAGAAGTCCTCCTTTATACAAGTGATAAATGGGCTGAGAAAGAAATTAGGGAAACAACACCCTTAACAATAGCCACTAATAATATAAAGTATCTTGGTGTAACTCTAACCAAATGAAAGGAACAATCTTAATGACAAAAACATCAAGTTACTGAAGAAAAAAATATGAACTAGATACCAGAAGATGGAAAGATTCTCATGGACCAATAGAATTAACAAAATAAGCTGGCTATCTTACAAAAAGCAATCTATAGATTCAATGCAATTTCTTTCAAAATTCAAACACAATTCTTTTTTTTAGAGACTTGTTTTTTATTATTATTAATTTATTCTTGTTATATCTCAATGGTTATCCCATCCCTTGTATCCTCCCATTGTTCCTTCCCTCCCACTTTCCCCTTACTCCCCTCCCCTATGACTGTGACTGAGGGGGACTTCCTCCCCCTGTATATGCTCATAGGGTATCAAGTCTCTTCTTGGTAGCCTGCTATCCTTCCTCTGAGTGCCACCAGGTCTCCCCCTCCAGGGGACATGGTCAAATATGAGGCACCAGAAAGAAGCCAAATTCATTCAATGGAAAAAGGATAGCATGGTACTGGCACAGCAACAGGCTGGTTGATCAGTGGAATCGAATCGAAGACCCAGATATGAATTCACACACATATGGTCACTTGATTTTTGACAAAGAAGCCAAATCCATTCAATGGAAAAAGGATAGCATCTTCAACAAATGGTGCTGGTCTAACTGGAGGTCTATGTGTAAAAAAATGCAACTGGAGCCATATTTGTCACCCTGCACAAAACTCAAATCCAAGTGGATTAAAGACCTCAACATAAAACCAGAGACACTAAGTCACTTAAAAGAAAAAGTGGGGAAGAGCCTGGAACATATTGGCACAAGAGACAACTTCCTGAACAGAACACCAACAGCCCAGGCCTTAATGTCAACAATTAATAAATGGGACCTCATGAGGCTGAGAAGCTTCTGTAAGGCTGGAGACACTGTCAAGAGAACAAAGCGACAGCCTACAGACTGGGAAAAGAGCTTCACCAACCCTACATCTGACAAAGGTCTAATATCCAAAATATATAAAGAACTCAAGAAATTAAACACCACCAAACCAAATAACCCAATTGAGAAATGGGGCTTGGAACTGAACAGAGAACTCTCAACAGAGAAATATCAAATGGCTGAGAAACACTTAAAGAAATGTAATTTGTTTTCTTTATGATATAGATGAGTTGTGATTATTTTAAAGGGTTAAAAACAAAATGGGATGTGTTTAAACAAGTATACATGCCTAAGTCCTTGACTTCATTGCAAAACTTTGCACATTCACGTTAAGTGCTTAGTGTGGCCAGCAGCCTGTCACAAATGCCACATTCCCACGCAGGATTTTGTATGATTGTTACTGCATTTAGACTGAGGTCAACTTCAGTACTTGTCTTTTGGTTCTCATGGGTCACATAAAATCCCATGTTTTAGTTGAGCTCTGTAGCATCACCCTGGTCACTTTTTTGCTCAATACTATAGATGTTATTTTAAGCTTCTGTTGCATTCCAAAGGCAGGAATATACTTGAGACCTGAGCCATTTAGCTCAGATGTTTTCAGATACCATTCCTGTCAGCTGACTTTATTTTATGAGTTTGCTTTGATTAAATGAGATTCTAATACAAAAGGAGAGAGAATGAAATAAATGATGTATGGATATTTATGATTCATAAGAAGATAAATGAATAGATACTGGTGGAGTAGAATAAGAAAATTGTGAAAAAGTCGATGGTAACAAGGTCAAGTCAAGAGATGTTGATGGAGAAGTGCTGTCTGCAGAGGCAAATGTTCAGCGATGTTAAAGATAAGGAAGAACTGATACCAGACATTGGATCTAATAATGAGGCATGCATACTAAGGTAAATGAAATAATAACAAGCCCATATTTCAAGGAAGTTAGAAGAGAGAGGACCAGAATATTACAATACCAGTTATTAAAACACACATTTTATCAACACAGAGCATACTCAGATCAGGTTCAGATTATCCAGAATGCAACTGAATGTAGAATAACGAATTCTACATTAGTGATTTTGCAACATGAAGTATTGCATTTAAGAAATGTGCTGATATAAATTCCTAAAAGACATTGGAAACATTTGAAGAGAGAGCACATGGCTTATTTAGGAACCACATCTGGATAGTTTTCATTTAAAGTTATAGCCAAATTCATCTTAAACATTTTGTTGTATAATTTTACAATATTTGAATATGTAGTGATTACTGCCATGGGAAATGCATAATTAAAACTTGGTTATAGGTTCATTTAAAATTAGATTTCTTTTTTTAAAAGCAGAAACTGATTCATTTTATCAATTCAACATACAATTACTTATGATCTTAAAACATAATGTTCAAAGTTTTAATTTTTACTTGAGTAGTCTTAAGCTGTAGAGATTGTCTGGACAATAGCTGAGGTGTAAAGTCTGTGGTGACCAGAGTTTGGATCACCTGAACCCACATAAATAGCCAGGAATTGCAGCACATAACTACAAATATAATTTTGATGCCTGGCCCCTTGGAACTTGCTGGCTAGCCAGTTTATTAAGAATGGCAAAAACCATTTCATTGAGAGACCCTCATTCAGAAGGAAGATGGCAAACTCCTTCAAGGAAATAAAAATTGTGCTAACACCTAAACCTGATAAAGCCATAATTAATAAGGAAAACTAAAACTCAGTCTCCTGATGAGATGAGCATAAGTGCAACATTACTCAGTAAAGCACTTGCACATCAAATTCATGTGTATTGCCCACCATAACCAAGTTTGTTTTATATCACAGATGCAGGAATGGCTCAACACACACAAGTCAATAAGTATATCAAGTGCTGATATAAATTCCTAAAAGATATTGGAAGCATTTGAAGAGATGCTATATGTACTCTATCAAGTATATGGACTTGAAGATAAAAATCACACTGTAACAAAAATTAAAATAAAGTAAGACGGAGAAGTGAATGCAGATACCTTAATCTCAGCTCCTATACATAACTGCATTGTTTGACATACCTATACACAAGTGTAGACACATGAATACCACATACATACATACATACATATATACATACATACAACAGTGAGAATGCTGCATGTTTTGGCATATCTGTACACACGTGTACACATGTGTACACACATGAATATCATACATATATATATATATATATATATATATATGCACGCTCATAGAGAGAAAAAGAGAAAGAGAGATGAGGGAGAGAGGAGGGGAAGAAAATAAAATCCTTTGTTTAATCAGTGCTTGCTTCAAGTTCATGGAACCACATGAACCCAATACTGACAAGTCCCATAGCAATGGCATAAACTTAACTAGACATTTTTTTAGAATAAAGAGCTATAGAAATTTTATGTTTATGATGATGTCAAGCATACAAAATGAGCTAGAGAAGACACATTACCCTCAAAATAGCCTGTGATATTTCTCATAGAATGTTTTAAGTCTTGTTAACCACATTCCTGCCAAATTTGGTAAGTAGAAGTATCATTTCACGTAATAAATATTACGGTTCTCTACATTTGCAGCCAAGTGATTCCTGGGAAATGCTAATAAATACCTCAAAAGACACCCTAAGATGTCAAATCTAGGAGCACTTGTTATGGAGTGAGTGGCCATGTTTCTTTAACTAGTTTGTTGAAACACAACCAGAGAAAGCCTAAGAAATGTGTCTCAGGGGCATGCAAATATTTTCATGTATTTGTGAGTAAGATATTTTTAAATTTATTTTTCCATTTTGTCTGTGAGAGATCACAGAAGTTGCTGAGACTAACAGACAAACTTCTGGTGGAGCACAGGGAGTCTTATGGAAGAGCTGGAGCATAAACGGACCTGGTGGAGACAGGGGCTCCACAAGGACACCAATGGAGTCAACATATCTGGGCAGAGGGTAGTGTTACAGAGACTGGTGTACCAACCAACGACCATGCATGGTGAGGACCTAGACGCTCTGCCAGATGTAGTAGCCAGGGAGTACAATTTCCTTGTGGGTCCCATAAAATTGGGAGTAGGGACTACTTTGACATGGACTCTGGCTCCCATAAGTTGGACACTTCCCATCAGTGGAGCGGCCTTGCCAGGACACAGAGAAAAATGATACAGGCAGCTCAGGTGAGACGTGTTAGTCTGAGATCAGATGTTAGGGGAGGAGGAATCCCCCTTTATGAGGACCTAGGGAGGGGCCATGAGGGAGGTAGGAATGGTACTGGGAGGTGACAAGGGAGGGGGCTACAATCAGGAAAGTGAACAAATTAAAAATAAAATAAAGATTTTTTTCAGTCCCCTTTAACTGAACTTGCTTAATTAAAGCTAAAGAAGACAGCAAAACATTTAACAGCAGGGTTACCCACTGAAACAAATGCTTCATTAATTGGATAAAAGAGAACAGCAACAACCAATTGGCAGTGCTTTTGGAAACATTTCATTCAGCTATCGTTTTCATTGTTATTCTCATATATTACGTATCAACCACAGTTTCGCCTCCCTCTTCTTCTCCTGCATATCCCTTCAGAAATGAGCAGGCCTCCCAGAGATGTTAAGCGAACACAACACAAAGGCTACAAGAAGACCAGGCACAGACCATCATATCAAGGTTGGATGAGGCAACTCAGTGGGAAGACAAGGGTTCCAAGAGCAGACATAGGAGACAGAGATTCCCCACTGACACTGTTAGGAGTTCCATAATAACATTAATCCATACAATGAAAACATCCATGCAGAGTGTCTAGAAGAGGCTCAGACAGGCTGTGTGATTGTCGCTTCAGTCCCTATGGGCCCTGTTTAGTTGATTCTGTGTGCTGTGCTCCTGTGGTGTTCTTGACACTCCAGCTCCTACAATCCTTCCTTCTCCCTCTTCTGTGGGGTTCCCTAGATCTGCCTTCGGTTTGTCTATGGATGTCTTCATTTGCTCCCATCAACTGGTGGATGAAGCCTCTCTGATGATGACTAGGCTAAGCTCCTGCCTATGACTTTAGCAGAATATCATTAGGAATCATATTTTTAATCATCATCAGCAAGATTAGAGCAAGACTTCTTACAATCACATCTTCAAAACATTCCATAGAAGACATCATGGTGGAGAAAAAGCATGGAAATGACAGAAAGACTTGCCATTTTGTTGTGTAGGTAGAACAACAGACATTGTATGATCATGGGATTTTCACCCTGTCCAGTAACTCATCAAATTTAGGTTTCCTTTTGACTACACAACAATCTTTCCTTGTCTAAAATGTCTATGGCCTTAAGGTTAACCACTGAGTGAAGATCTTCACAACTAGACAGGAAGTACATCTATGAAAAATTACCCAGTCTGGCTGCATGTAAAGCACAGGGACTAGATCACAGGGAGAAAACACAGCTAAGAATTGGCAGACCCTTCAGCAAGCCAAACATCAGGTACAGAGGCTACAGTAGATGCTGAAGGTAAAAGCAAAAAGCAGTTAGTGAGTGAACATGCAAACTCCCCAAAAGACATTGAAATTTACTTATAAAATAAGTGTGTGACATCCTGCCACAGTTACAAGTTTTTAATTAGTAATTATTTGCCTGTGCATCAGGGTGCATTTGCAGATCTAGAAGGATAGCTTTCGGGAGTTGTTTGTCACCTGCCACCTTGTGCATGAGTGGTTTCTTCTGTTGTTGCGACTTCACCAAGATTTAGTTGAGTTTTCTGTGGACTCACTTGTCTCCACCTCCCCTGTCTGCTGAATACAGATGAGAGACAACACATCCTGGTTTTTACCAGAGTCTCAGCAATGAAATCCAGATCATCGGACTTGCACAGCAAGCATTTTTACCTGTGGAGCCAACTCCCCTGTCCTTCTGTAAGATTTCTGAGAATGGATTATGTTTTAAACAGAGCTCTACTCATAGTATTTTAAAAATACAACAAAGCATATAAGCCTTTCCTCTGTAGTGTTGAAATGCACGGGAAAGCATTAAGTATGCAAACTTCAATTGAAAAAATTAGATCTATATTTTTCTTCTGACTTGTATTTTACACTAAAACACTATTTTACTTTTTTCAAAATAAGAATAATCACACCATCCAGTATTTTAGAGAAATACATATATTAGATCTATATTGGTTATAGTTTTATTTGTTTAAATGAAAACATATGCATTAATTACTAAAGATGCATATTTGTAGTAAAAATCCATTTTGGCATCTATACAAATAAAGAATATCTAGAAATTAAAAGAATATTATATTTTACAAGATGACTTAATACACATTATACAATGGTTGTTCTAATATTACCTATCAACCTGTAATTCAATGCAAATAATAAAATATTGAGAGGATAAAAGTCGTTAATAATAAAATAAAATATTCCAGATTAGGTTTTCCCTAGGAAGAATAGAAGTCAGATCTGTTTAAGAAACTAAAGTCACATAGATATGGGCTAAGTCTGGATATAGCCATGGATATTGGCATAGCCTCACAGGTACCATCATTAAAGACACACAAGTTATGATATCTAAAGAATATGTTTGTGAATCATGGCGTGCTGTTTAGAAAATATGTAAACACCTGTTGCAAAACTTCATTACCTTATTTTTTTAAGAAACCTTGAGGAGAAAACATCTTTTCCTCTCAGTTACCAGGAAACTTGGGGAAATTCCAATCTAGGCAATAATTGGGGAAATAGAATAATAGCAGTTAGTGCAGGAACCTGAATAGCAGCAAGGTGTCAGGGCCCAGACAGAGGCCCAGAAAGGCACGGGATCATCATAAGTAAATGAGAACAGAGAAAATTATGTGAGACAGAAAAGGTTGAAATTGCAGTGCACTGATCACATTGGAAGTCATACTAATCCTCCCTCCTAACATGATACAACTATCACTTGATAGGCCCCAAACTACATTTTAAATTTAAGAACTGACTCTTTTCCAACATTGACACATCGTGCCATACATCTTTTAAGATGAGCTGGTGCGCATGAGCTGGAAGATGTTATAAGATGTACAGACCAAAACTCTGGCTTCCATAGGGAGCTGGCCATGCCAATGTTCTTTGGTGATTATGTTTTACTTTGAAAATTTGTAAGTATTCACTTTCTGTCATGTACTATGATAATATTGACATTATAGCTATTGTTTATATTGTAATCCTATCTCAGATACACATTAATAACTTTTTGTTTTTTGATGCTGTTTACTTCAGTGACTGAGGTTGGAGCACACTGGTAGAGTGGGCCTTGTCTTTAGACAGTCGAGTTACGGTGCAAGGCCAGAGGCATTCTCCTCTGGAGTTTGCCATCTATGGTTTTCTTTATTTCTGGATCTCTTTATGCACTGTGTCATGATCATGTAAGAACAAGGAAAATAACTATTTCCATTGTGACACAAATACAGAATACTTTCAGTTTAAATATAGTCTTTGCTAGGAAAATACAACAAACCATGCTACGTATAGTAATACATTAAACATTTTGTGAAGTTAAATTGAGGAATTATACGCGGACACAAATAGTGTTTGGTGAGTGATTGGATTTTCCCCCTCTGGGAACAATAAGAGTATTTCAAAAATTTCCAGATCAACTCCCTGAAGTTGGGAAACAATGAGTTTCAGTCAATCTGTTAAAGTCTAGAGAAAAGAAGATCTATGAGAAATTTAAGTCAATCTGAATATACAACTGGACGTGGGAATATATTTTGATAGGAAACACATTCTTTTTTTTATTTTATTAATTTATTCTTGTTACATTTCTATGGTTATCCCATCCCTTGTATCCTCCCATTCTCCCCTCCCTCCCATTTTCCCCTTATTCCCCTCCCCTTTGACTGTTCTTGAGAGGGATTACCTCCCCCTGTATATGCTCATAGGGTATCAAGTCTCTTCTTGGTGACCTGCTGTCCTTCCTCTGAGTGCCACTAGGTCTCCCCCTCCAGGGGACATGGTCAAATGTGAGGCACCAGAGTACACGAGAAAGTCATATCCCACTCTCCACTCAAGTGTGGAGACTGTTCTGTCCATTGGCTAGACCTGGGTAGGGGTTTAAAGTTTACCACCTGTATTGTCCTTGGCTAGTGCCTTAGTTTGAGTGGGACCCCTTTGCCCAAATCAGCCTATCATAATGTTCTACTTGTAGGTTTCTAGGACCCACTGGATCCTTCTACATTGCTATTCTCACATGGTTCTCTCATCTAGAGTCCCAATAGGATGTCCAACCCAGAGAGCTCAAATACAACGGAAATACAAGGGGGAAACACATTCTTACATGAAAGGTCTAATAAGAAAATATCTCCTAACTATGAAGAAGGCAATTAGCTTTTTGTATTAATTGGTTCATGGACCCTCACTCTATTAACATACTTGTATCAGAGCACCCTTTGCTTTTTATTGTACCGACCATCATTTATTGCATGTATTATTGAGAACATCCTCATGTTAATAACAAGTTGTAGTTTAAAAAGTAACTTCCCTTTCATTTACAATATGGAACACCTCCAACAATTTACATAAAAACATAAGCACTTTGGGTTATCAAAGAAACTTAGCGAAAAGACGATTACTTTGGGAAACACATTGCCATTGCTAAGAAAATATATATTTCTGGAGGCTGAGCTGTTAGGATCCTAAGTCAACAAATGTCATTTGAAAGACAAAGACATGAAATATATTCAATTATAGTAATGGAAATTAACTGAGAAAGAGGCACAGAGACATAAAGTAGAGGACAGGGGCTTTCCATGTCCCCCATATAAACTCTGGTTCTGCTGTTATGGCTAGCCAGTGACATCTGTCAACAGGCTGTAGAGCTCAGCTATCTAATGTACAGTTTCTGTAGACACAGCTAAATCTACTGATAGGTCAAATAAGTAAGAGATATTAGCTTTTGATAATCAGAGGCCGCTTCATGGAAAGAGTTCAAGTTCAGTGTGTAGAATTTAAGTTTTCCAAAGGAGACACTCTGCCTCAGACTGAAGTGGGTCTTCTCCATTCAGCCACACAAATATTGAATCTGCATCCTGCTTCCTTACATGTCACTAACAGATTGCCAACATGACACATTAGGTTGCTTACGCTTTATACAATGCTATCATGTGCACATATCTGTATGTATTGTGTGGATATTATCGTCTATGTAATCGGTTTTGAGCCTTGACTGGTGCATTGCATTAGGAAGCATTCCATGCTCTCATGAATGTTGTAGACATTCCCCTGTTACCATGAGAATAACCACAACGTGGAAAAAAGCTATGTTAAAAAGAGGAATTTATACTGGCAAAGAATAGCTATTCCTACACTGAAAAGGGTCTTTTTGTTGCAGTGTTGTTTTCATGAATGTACTCATTTTGTTTTCAAAATATCTGCAAGATCTTAATTACCTGACATTATCAATTTCATATTTCCTCTACATGTGCTGCAGTTCAGCTCTTTTCCTGCCTTCCAACTTACTGTTCAGACATTAGAAAAAGTGTATTTAATTTGGTAGCCAACATTGCAGGGGAGTGCTAGCCAGGTGGGTGATAAAAAATGAAATAGTTGTTATATTTTTATATCTAAACTGATGTCTTTGACTGTGTCTGTCATCGAAGGATGCTTAATAATCATTTTTAAAGCAGTCATCTCTGAAAATATTTGTATATGAGGCATTTCTGTAAATACATATATAAATATTGACATTTATTAAAAATCTTGTTTTTTTGACACACATACATGCATTTGTATATATACATGAATGTTTATGTTTTTATGGATGCATTATTTAGAGGGGCATGTGAAGGCTCAAAGTTAGCTATTTATTAAAAGAACATTCTTTCTAAATCTGGAGAGCACTGTGACTGGTCCTGCTATGCTGAGATGAGATGAGGGATTCCCCTGTTTACTTCCTGAGCATGGGGAGAGTAGGTGACTGCCACTGCCACATTGCTTTACTTGGATTCTAGGAGTCTGAAGTCTAACGCTGACTCTTGCATGACATGCTACTAATCTGCCACAATGCCTTTCCATCTCTTAGAGTATCATGTCTTATTCTCAAATGCAATTAGTGTTTAGAATCTAAGAAAAAAAATAAAGCTGTATGCCCTTCACCCAGGTTCTCAAGGCAATTACACAGCTTGCCCTGGACGATGCCAAAGAAGAAAGATTTCCTCAAATAAAAGAAGTTGGTGTAAATTGCAATAAACAGCAACACTTTAAAATAATTGCCTAATCAATATTAATTCCTCTGGTATCTATTTAACAGCATTAATCACAGTGAACTCATCTAGTATTAATGTGAATGTCACAAGTAATTCAATTGGATTTCCTCTGTAATTCAACATTAATTACCTTAACTGGACCATTATTTTAAAGTGTTACCCAGTAAACATGAAAATAAAAGCAATAAAATGATTCATTACAGAATTATAATATAGGGCTATTCATTATAACTACATATAATAAACTAATTCAATTAAATATTTTCTTGGATGTTTGAATTTATTGGTATATATCTACACTCATGCTCACAAGATTATAACATTTTCTTAATCATATTTGTCAGAAAAATAATTGAATCATATAAGAAAATTTCAAATATTAACATTTACCATTTAATTTCCAACTCAGCAAAATATCCACTTTTAACTATTAACTTCCTTTGTAAGAGACATGCATATTTTCCCAGACCTAGTTTAAAGCAACTATCATTTTTATGGTTCTTACTTACTGTGCGAATGGTTCCTGTTTTCTCTTTTCTTATTTCTATGTAGTATTAGGATATACAGACTAGTCACTCACATGTGTATATTTTCATTTGGTTATTCTCTACTCACTTTTAATTTTATCTTTTAAATATGCTGAAATCCAACAGCACAGTATTGAAAGTTATAGGGAAGCAAAGAAGGAAGAATGGAAGACAACAGAGTGAAGGGAAAGGAGGGAAAGAAAGAAAGGAACTAAGGAAAGAATAAAGGAAGGAAGGAAGGAAGGAAGGAAGGAAGGAAGGAAGGAAGGGAGGAAGGGAGGGAGGGAGGGAGGAAGGAAGGAAGGAAGGAAGGAAGG
>OU015753.1:101755697-101768197 GCA_907169655.1 Acomys percivali
AAGAAAGAAAGAAAGAAAGAAAGAAAGAAAGAAAGAAAGAAAGAAAGAAAGAAAGAAAGAATATTTAATATGTCCGCCGATAGATGAGTGTGTCTCCTAAGGTGTTCATCTCTCTGCCTGTTGGGAAATGGACTTCCTTAAGAGTCCACTGATACTTTATGCTCTTTGCTAACATTTCTCACTTTGAAGACCAGAGAATATTAATGTAACTTCTGCCCATGTGTCTCTGCCAACCATATTCTCCTACACTGTTTTCTGTATTCACTTTCTCAGAAGAGTAAATGTAAATCTCATTTTGGAAGGAAAATATCACCAGTTCTTTGTGATATAAAGTAGAATTCATAAAATGGTATTTTTATGATTCTGAGAAATAACCAGCAGATCGATTTAATATACAGAAGCTGGAACTATCTTTAGTTTCAAGCTATGAATATCAAAACCATTAAGTGTATTTTTCATCTTTTAGCTCCATTTTACTTGAAAAGTGAAAGAAGAAATTGTATTGCTTTAAAAAAAGAAAAAAGAAAAAAAAAAACCACTCCTAGAAAAAGTTCTGTTCATGAAAAACAGTTATCATAAAATATAATTTATTCAAAAGACCTCTAAGATGTATGGGTAAAACAAGAGAGACCCTAATGTAATGTTTGCAGTGAAATAAGCTGATTGATAAAAATACTGTTTATGTCAGGTTTTGAGATTTGTATACTTTATAGTCATCTTAGATAATAAAAAATATGCAGGTATACCAAAATGGTACCTATGACTGATGATTAGAATGAAAGTAGGAAATGTATTGAAAACACTTGCTAGGAACATGTTAAATGTTTTGTGCACATTACCTCAATTAATAAGCACAGTGGAGGAAGCAGCTGTACTACAACTAATACTATTTTTATTTTACCTATGTAAAATACGAGGGAGAGATTGTTCCAGAAACCAAAGCACCACAATTCAAACAAACAGTCAATTTGTCATGGGGTGTTTAAAATAAAGCATTCATCTTTGCAGCCAAGCTCATATCAAGAGTGTGTCCTGCCCTGTCCTAGTCAGGGTTATTATTACTGTTATGAAACACCAAGACCAAAGCAACTTGGAGAGGAACATGTTTTTGTTTTGGCTTATGCTTCCACATCACTGTTCATCACTGAAGGAACTGAGGACAGGATCTCATATGGGCAGGAACCTTGAGACAGAAGCTGATGCAGAGGCCATGGACAGGTGCTGCTTACTTGCTTGTTCTTAATGGCTTGCTCAGCACGCTTTCTTAATAAAGCCCATAACTACTTGCCCAGAGATGTCTCCACCTACAACCAGCCCTCCAACACCGGTCGTTAATTAAGAAAATGCCCTACAGGCTTGACTATGGCTAGATTTTATAGGGACATTTTCTCAAATGAAAGTCTCTCCTCTTCAATGACTTTAGATTGTGTCAAATTGGCATTACACTAGCTATCACATGCCCTCAAACCAGAAAGGAAACTTTGGCTTTTTTTAAATTTTTTTTTGTTTGTTTGTTTTTCATACAAACAAGACCAAACAAGAGTTAAGTGGGTAATAATCTCTTAATTTACCTGTTCTCAGCAAGAGCAGAGAAAAATAGCCCCACATAAGCCTGAGAAGCAAGAGAAATTGTTTTTGAACCTGTCAAAATCGAAAGCCTTTCTTTCAGTCAGACCTCATCTTAACGATTTCAACCCTGTAACAATGTAATTCAAGAAGCTAAAGACAGACCAGCCAGATGCTCTGCTTTGCCTTCTGTCTGAAACAATGACTATCACACTCAATTACTAAATACATCATTTAAAATCTAGTCTTTTGCTGTGGATGTGATTTTCTTAGTTTCTGTGCAGAGAAGAACCAAATTCCTATAAAAATTCATTTTCCAAGGAACTTGCGGCAAGCACTGGTTATAATTTGCAGAAGTCAAAACGAAGAGGAAGGGCCTCTGGTGCTGCACCAAGCAGAACCTCGGAACCATGCCAAACCTCAGAACGCTCGTACGCAGGCATGGCACCGTACCCACGGTCTGGGAGCTGCGCTATGGGAGTTTGTGAAGGCTGCCTGATGCTGGCCAAACTCCAAACACTGTGCAGTGAGTGTGTTGGTTAAGGTCAGATACACACTGCTTATTTGTTTTTATTTTTTGTTTTGTTTTATTTCCTTCAAATGAAATACATTTAACTGTGCCATTCAATAATAACATTTTTGGTATCTTGGGGTCACTATAAGAATACTCTATATTCTTAGAAGAAAAAAAAAACTTGTCATTTCCATATGATCATTAAAGAGAAAAATACTCAGAGAACACGTGTTGGAGTCATCTCTATTTTGAGCATCATTTATTTCAAGGAAACAGGTACAAAATCTTTGAGTAGTTACTGAAAATAATGTTGCCTCATTGTGGTAAATAAAAGATAAGAAAACACTGCTCAGATTGTTAAAGAGTTTCCTAAATCCAGTATAGGTTTCCTACATGATAAAGGGACAGAGAGAAACTTTTTTTTCCCTCTACTGCACGAAAATTTTCCCTCACTGAAAATTTATTCTTTACCATTTTAAGAAAAATTAATAACATTAAAATGAGTTAGGTAACTGTGATGGGAAAATAATTAATCATGATAGATAAAAGATTATCTATCAACCCAAAACATAGACCTAGACAGAGGGGCTGAACCAATGAATATTCATAAGTTCATGTGGTTACAACAGTAATATGAAATTTATAAAATATAACTAATGGGGAAATGGTATTGTAAATTTCATTGCAAGAGAGTCTCGGCATAGCCGAAACTTGAATCCTCAAGGGCAGGACTGCATTCATCTAATAAAGCTTTTAGCTGGAAATTTCCAGAGTCTAGGGCTCTCACCTGGTGCATCCCTCAGGGCACTGACAGCATGCACCATGGCTCCAGAGCCATCCTGCTCCCATTGTGACGTATCTGACTCTGTCTTGCATAGAAATACTGCATAAAATATTACCATTACAACCTTGTTAAATGGCATAAACAATTCGTTACCATGACAGAACTACCGGAAAACCCTGTGTGCTGAGAGAAATGCGTGAAAACAACACCGAGGGATGACGGAGATGACTCAACTGACGCAGTTATAAAGAACAAACAACAAGAGTCATGTCCAAAACATTTTTGCATTGTCCATAATTTGCAAGTGAAATATCATATTAAACCATGGAATTCATACTTAAGTAATGATCTACATACAATAAAATTTATGAAAAAGGCATCATAGCTTTCAAGCTCTTTTTGAGAGATATTCCGGAGATTTAATTCATAAGAATGACACATTTTCCTCCATCTTAACCTTCCCTTTCCTCATAAATATTTCGTTTGGTCAAAATCCTAAGTTTTTTGATTATCAGTTATATGTGGAGTTAGCATAGTATGTCCTTCACTGAATGTTGAATAGTTAAGTACAGTTTTTATTTCAGCTGCAAGACTTTCCATGTAGTCTCTTCCCAAATGGCTTATATTTATCTTCAGAAACAATTTAAAAGGAAAATAAATCTCTCATAATCAGGTCATGCAGACATAGTGCTGAAAACATTTAATATCTGATCTGTTCTGTGAAATAAGAAACAACTCTGGCTCTGCTATTAAATATTGCATAATCGCCTTAGTTAAAGGTGTCGATTTTCGTGACTTGATCTTCATATCTTGGGAAAAAATACTTACAATGACAGATTCAGCATGTGTATTGTGCTGAGAATAGCTTCTAACAGCTTTTTTGCTTATATTTTAGGATTTTTCCACTTATTATATTTATCTACTGGAATTAGGCACCTCTACGTTACTGGGAAACTAACTTGGAGACATCTTTGAGTGCTCTGAGGAATATATGGGGCGTGGTAATTCATTAATTTGGCTTGCTTCATTATAACATAATAAAATTCAACAGAGGACAGTATGGTATGACACTGAAATAATCAGACATTTAGTTATTTCTAACCAGTTAATTGCATGCTAATTCTGAGTGAGTTTTGTTTTGTGTGTGCCTGATGATTTTCAAAGGACATTACACATGGAATTGTACATGTGTTAGGAAACAAATTACTATAAAAATAATAGAATATTTTAACCACAACTGGTTTTTTGTTCTGCAGGAATTTTTCAATATTACACATTAATTGTATTCACTAGGTAAATATACCCAATTATGCTTGTACCAACTGGGTGGCAATTAGTAGTTTAGGTCATAATGTTAATATTAGCTGAATCAGATAGGAATTTTATGCTGTGAGTGTCCATTTGGAAATAGAAACCATTTTGCTACTGACTTATAAACTAAACAGAAAATTGTCATTATCTAAGCCAAAATTTCAAGTTATTTGTAGAACCCTCCATGTGAAAGCACAGTGGGGTCTTAGGAGTCTCTTCTAAAAAGGGGCACACTCCCCCAGGGAGGGTCAGAGTTCAGTTCCCAAACTCATCCATCACATGCTGGCTTGCAGGGGGTGACTAGCCATCACGACTGCCAAGGAGAAAGGGCCCCCTCCTGACCTCCTAAATCACTTTCACGCACAGGGTCCAACCGATACACATTCCCGTGCACAAACAACATGACCCAGGAAGTGTACATTCTCAAAAGGGCACTCAGAATTAAGAAAAACAAGTTCCCAGACGACCTGGATTCATTAGAGGTCAATATACTTGAGGATTTTTAAAAGAGATTATTTTAAATACGGATCAGGAAAACATAACTTCAAGCCATTATTTCAATTATGAGTGACTCTGTGAAAATGTTTCATTTCTCTTTTTGCATATGCTATAATTTGAGACTCATACAGTGAACATTATTTTTCTAAGTGAAATCAAAACATATCTACACAGACATATTGACATTTACGGTTAAGAATTATTTGAGGTTATGTATCTAAAGACACCTTAGTACATATAAAGATGCGCTGATGGTTGTGTACAGTACATGTCAAGCCTCTTTTTGATGACATCATTCTCAGTTAAAGGTTATTTGCTGTAGAATTTTATGTTGAGGCACCTATTTTATTTGGTTCCTTTAAGGACTTGATGCCCAAAGAGTGCAGCGTTTAAGCTCTATTTTACTGTTTGCTTATTTAATCCATTAAACCATTACCCCCGGAAACTCTGGTTGTGGAGAAGCTTCCTCAGAAACTAAAACAATTATGCACAGAACAGTATGCAGAAGAAGTCAGCTTGCATCTCAGACAGGGCTCATGTGTTCCCTTCCTACACATTACAGCCCTGTGTAACTTATCGGTGGGTCAGGGCAAGTACATGTGTGCTTTCCTTAAGATTTAAGAAACTGAATCTACTAGCGGCCATAGGGGAGAGAATAGGCGAAGCTTCCCGTGAATATGAACTGATACTCACACATTCCATAGAGCATATTTGGTGCTGAAGGTTCTCGTATTTTTCTACATTAAAAAAAAAAAAAAAAATACTTAGATGCTTTGCTTCTCCCCAGCCTCTGCTCAAGGAGAAGCTGGTCAACACGGCCTAAGTGAGGGGGTAAGCTCACCATTTCAGAGTCCTTGGGCAATGGCCTTTTTAGAAGTTTCAAACACACTGTAATGAAGAGGCATGACCTTGGGTTCTTAATTAATTATAAAGGTATACAAAATTCTTTACATTTAAAAAGGCTGTTTTTCCCTGCCCTGGTCCTTATTGGATAGCTTTCTTCAGTTACTAGAATAAAGGGAGCTGCAGTAAGTAAATATTGAAGTAAATATTTAAAAGCTGCGATGTTGTCAGAAGTTCGGCAGAGAACAAAAGCACAGCACATGGTCATTATTACTTCCAATATTCCTAGAGGCAAATTTTCGTCCTTACAAAGGAATTAAATATTCCCTAATGTGTAAAAAAAAAAAAAAAAAAAAAAAAAAAAAGATCAGGAAATCACATAGTAAAACTGGATTATATGCTTTTCTAAAGTAAAATATTATATTAGTATAGAACACCATTGGCTCTATGGGAAAAGTTATGTAACAGTTCTTAATAGGAATGTTTAACTGCCTCAGATGCCAACTATTCTTTAAATTCATCATACTTCAATATGTAGAAAACGTCAAAGATGTGTTTAAGGGAGGAAATCTCTTTTAGTAGTTACAAAATACAGAATGTGCATGGTTTACCCATGGACAGATTTGCGACGTAGCACGTTCCATGTAAAAATCAGCATCTGAAATCTTCTTAATCGAATTTCTTCCTTCATGGACCTCATCAAAGTGGGTACACGTGTGCATCCCAGCACATGTATTTCCCACTTCACCTGATAAGAAGCTGATAAAAAGGACTTGTTTGCAGGTCTATCTAGGCTTCAGCTGTAATGTTTTGGCGCCCCCTAGCCCCGTTTTAGGGTACAGCAGTTACTCTGGAAAGCAGGAAAGCAGAGGTCTTAAAATGTATCTGTAAAGCGTCTGCACATTTTAAAAGGATTTCCTTTGGCGAAGTATTGTACAGAACTTAGCTACCGACATTGTCCAGTTTATAGGCTGTCTGACTCGGAATAGTTTTAATTGCTGTCGTGTAGTGAAGATTGGGAACAGAGTTTTTTGGTTGGTTGGTTTGTTTGTTTTTTCTAAAGATTTTTTTTTTTTTTTTTTTTAGCCTATATACATTGAACAGATTTACACGTGTCCTCTAAATGTTTCTTCCCAAATCATCAAATAGGCAGACATTTAGAGTACAAGCAAAAATGTAGGACATGTCTTTCGGTTATTGGCAAACTTTATGCAAATAGGCAGCCTCTCTGTGGGGAAAAATGTACACTATTGAAATTTATATGTAAAGGTGACACCACCCAGATAAGATCTTCACCATTATTTTTTATTCATGTCATACATTAAAGGAAGAGTTGAAAGATGAAGCGTTCTGAAGCACATGCAATAAATTCCAACTATTTTGCTTGTCCCATCGTTGAAACTCCAACTTGGCCTTATTAGGCGCCACTTCTGTATTCAGCGTGTTGTAATGGGGCTGCGTGCACAGCGCCTGTCAGTAGGGCTTCATCAATCCACACCTTAAAGGTTTTGACGGGAATGCAAATGGAATACCAATTCTCCCCCGCAGCACTCAGGCCTATGGTGTGGATGGGGCTCACAGAACTCTGATTAATCTGACACTTTTTTGCATACTTCAGGAAAAGAGCTCTCTTGTAAAAAGTGGAAGCAAACAAAAGAGCTGATTTCTCACCTCATCTGCCCCTTTGTTGTGTGGCTTTTTTTTCTTTCCCTGCTCCAGGAATGCCTGAAAAGCGTACACATTTCCTTCTGAGATGCTGTAAAGATAGATACTGTAAATCACCGGGTCAATGTACATTAAATCTAATTTAGTCTGACCACCAGTACTATTCAAAGACCAGCAAATTGATTGTGTTACTAAAAAGGTGACGGAGTCGACGCTGCTGTGTAATGAACTCCAGCCCAGCACACTGCTGCTAATGCACCCTACTTGAGATCACTCAGTCACCTACCCTCTAATTGAATCTATCATTTGAAACCTTGACTTGATGCTAATGGTCCAAAAATAGCAGAGGCTTCTAGAACATTCCTGTCTACCAAATGCCTTGTATTGAAGTTTTCTGCAACAAACACTTGTCTTTCTTCTCGTTTTGTAAGGGGCCACTTGTCAGTCATGGAGGGGCAATTATAAGAAAATGTGCATTTAGCAGAAGATATTATTGACCTCTGCAAATTGACTGGCAACATCAAGATTTGAGAGTGGAGCCCAGGCAGGCTTAATGGGATATATGCAAATTGTCTCTACACAGGCCTGAAACTGTCATATGGCTGTTGTTATTTTAAGATTCACAGAGTCTTCTCTCTTTCTCCTCTATCCCTTTTATTTTCACTCAATGGAGGCAGCATGTTTGTGAGACTAGTCTATCTTGAGAGAAATGACAATAGGATTTGCTGGGTTCCACCTCAAGGAATCATTATGAGTGCCAGTTGGTTTCTTAAGTCAGCCCTAGGGAGGAAAAAATGAAACTGATGTAAGGTGACATTAAAACAGGGGGGAAAAAAAGGAGTAAAGAAAAGACATGATTTCTGTAGGTTTACAAAATCAAGGCTGTATTGTAGAATTAGAAACACACAAAGAATAGTAACTGATTATGCTTTAAATTTTTTTAACGAAAGAGGAACCTAATTTAGTGCTGCATTGTAGTTCAAAAATAGCTCCGCATAATTCATAAGGTGCTGTACTTGAGGATTGCTGAAGTTCCTCGTTATGATAATGCCTTTTGATAACTTTTATTGAACATAAGCATTCCCCTGATTAAATCTCTTAACCAGCAGTGCTTTTCGGTACTAGCTGCCACCATTTTAGAGCTAGGTTGTTCACATTGAAGAGACTAGATGAGACACAGCACTGCTCACCAAAAATGCATCAGAGAATAAATATATGAAAAACCTAATTTACAATAAGGATTTCCAATTGAAAAATAACCATCTCTCACTACTTTGGACCACAAAATAAGCAGTTAGTCATCATGTGTTACCCTTGGATGAATTAAGTAACATAGAAAATCAAGCACATTAACAAAATTAACTATTTTTCTTTTATGTATGTGTGCCTATTATATACACACTCGAAAAATAATAGCTAATTAAAAATTATACCATATACTGTGGTATGCATGCACTTAAAGTCTTAATACAATCCCACATCTAAGTAACTCTAAGCTATCTATGACCAGAGATTTTTCAGGAGTTGTGAAATTATTAACTTACAAATAAGTCATTAAGTCATTCTGATTGTTTTCTAAAAAAAAAAAAAATCTTTGTAAGAATTATGAAGGGGCTGGGAGTTTTTCCTCCCTACATTTTAGCCAACCAGTATGCCTGTCCCAGTTTCACAGATGCCGGAAGAACTCAGAAGACTCTTAGTGAGACACACAGCATCTTGTTACTACATGTGCAGAAAGAAAACGAGCCCCTGTGGCCATGACAGCTCTCCTACAGGGCAAAACCAAGTGGTCTCAGCACATGCTCCCTGCCCAGTGCTTCTCTACCAGGAGCCAGGAAGCCTGATTTGAGGTAAGAACAAACTCCTCTACTCCCTTGGGTATCTCATAAGTCTGCCCTGTGCTCTCAGGCACACACCTCTTTGTTCTGCACTGCTTACTATATAAACATATGTAGACACATACCCAGGAAGTAGAGCTCTGCTTGTGAACAAATCTAATATTCTAAAGAGCAGTCTCCCAGATGCTGATACCTCTGAGCTCTCATATAATGTGTTTTCTGTTCTGCGGTCTATGTTGCCTTAAATTTATATTTCTAGTAATACATTCAGTGCAGTGCCCCGAGGAAAAATATAAATACTAACATGGGAAAGATGGTTCAGTGGTTAAGAGGATGTACTGCTCATGAAGAGAGCCTATGTTCGGTTTTCATCACCCAAGTTGGGCAGACTACAACAACCTGTTATTTCATGTCTGTGGAATCCAGTGTCCTCGTCTGACCTTCAAGATGCCTGCTTACACACACAAGCACATTCACACTATTAAAAATAAAAATAATATTTAAGATAGATGAATTTCCACAAGATAAACAATTAATTCTCACACCAATGTCCACAGTCTCAATCCCTAGAACACTCACATGACATTCATTCTCAGCACACGGTTAGGAATAATAACTGATGTTAATTATTTGCCTGGTTGACTGATGCTAGGGGTTATAATAGATCTAGAAAATGCGGCAGATTATCCTATGATTTGTGCCTTCATGAGGCGAGCGCCTAGATTTTTATAAATACAGAAATGTGGAAGATTAAGACTATGTAGCACACAGAACAGGGTTGCCCAGTTTTACTCTGCAGTTTACACATGTATGCCATGGAGAAACAGTTTATGGCCAGACCCTGATGCGATTAAACACATGAATGGTTAAATAAAACTATTTTGTATGGTGTCTTAGAGAACAGGGGAAAATGGAGAACAGAGGATTAAATACAGTTGAAATGAATTCCATGGTGAAATTAATTTCAAGACAAAAGCCATGGACACATTTTAACAGGCAAAAGTATAGAAAACTGTGTATTTGTGGAGAGAAGGCCACAACATTCAGTACATTTTTCTGATAAAACTACCTAAGATGAATTTGCTTGATATACCTGTATTAACAATAAAAAAAAAAAGGTTTGTTTTCTTTAAGAATTGGGGTTAGGATTTCCTATAATGTAAAATAAAAAGAAAGTACAATGAAAATAAAAAACATTAAAGATAAAAATTTGGAATCAGAAAATAAAAATGCTATGGGGTAGGCCTTTTTTTTTTTTTTTTTTTTTATTTTTTTAAATCTACTTTATTTGGAGATTCCTTAATGCCTCTGCCTCCCTTCCAACCCATGGACACTAGGTAGGAGAGAAAGAAGGTTAGTAGGGACAGGGAATGTAGACCTTTTAAAACTCAGTTCTGTGGGGCAATTCTATTCCTTGTCATCAGGATTTCAGTAGTTCAGCAAGTCAACAGCAAACACAGCTACAGGAACCAGCAGCAGTGGAAGCAACAGCAAGGACCAGCAGCAGCCTCTTTGAAATTTTCTCAGGAGCCTTTCTCTCTAGGAGCATCTCCAAGCGAAGAGATGCAAAGCAATGCAAAACCAAGGGATGCAGAGTGGTGCAAAGGTATCTCTCTTTGTTTCCTTGTCTTTGTCTTTGTTTTTGTTTTCCGAGACATGGTTTCTCTGTTTACCCCTGCTGTCTTGGACTTGCTTGGTAGACTAGAATGGCTTTGAACTCAAAGAGA
Source organism: Acomys percivali (assembly GCA_907169655.1). NCBI lineage: Eukaryota > Metazoa > Chordata > Mammalia > Rodentia > Muridae > Acomys > Acomys percivali. Next base: position 101,766,444 of record OU015753.1, read on the forward strand.
TCCACCTGCTTCTGCCTGCCAAGTGCTGCTATTAAAGGCATGCACCACCATGCCCAGCTTCTATCTTGGGTTTTAAGCTCCTATTTTATACCCTCCCAGAACTCACACAAGGATGTTTTCCAGCTGGAAAACACCATGCCCCTCACATGAGGCAGTCCCCAGCTAATGAACATCAGGTGCCCTCTCTCAAGTCTGTTTTCAGCTAAAAATAAAAAATAAAAAAATAAAAAATAAGAAAAAAAATTGCATGCCCTCTCACAAGGCAGATTCATATGCTGCACTTGGGATCAGAACAAAATCATGTTTATCCAACATATTCACAACTTCCACAACACTATAGATTCTTCATAATAAATTATTATACAAGATGAATAAATGATGATTGCCAAATGGAGCATAATAGAAGAAATTGTTATAGTTTAAATGCACTGTCATGTTGAATATGAGCGTGCAAAGTCATAGCTTTTGAACATCATCGATTTTTTGTGTGGAAAATACTGAAGAATATGCCAAAATCTACAACAACAACAACAACAACAAAAGCTATTAACAAAAGCTATTAAAAAGAAAACTATTTGAGGTGTCAATTTCAGACAGACAAATTAGAGAGGCAAAGGAAGAGAGACAAGGGATTAGGGAAGAAATGTGCAGTTTCTGGTAGTTGAGGTAACTAACCACTTTGCAGAATCTTTTTTTTTTAATTTTTATTACTTATTAATTTATTCTTGTTACATCTCAATGGTTATCCCATCCCTTGTATCCTCCCATTCTCCCCTCCCTCCCATTTTCCCCTTATTCCCCTACCCTCTAGATGAGAGAACCATGGGAGAATAGCAATGTAGAAGGATCCAGTGGGTCCTAGAAACCTACAAGTAGCACTTTGCAGAATCTTTAAAATTGTTTTTCATACACACTGCTCATTTTCCTACAGGATGTAGACATCATGGTTTAGCATAACAGGAGGGAGAAAGGAAATGAAAACTGGAATCCATCTACCAGTGCAAAGAAGGCAAGGCACACCATACAAATGACCAGGGATGAATTCGCTCCTTCAGGTGTGTGTCTTCCTACCCTGGTGTTTAAGCTCAGGTCCCTCATGGCACTGTGTGGGGCAAGTGAGCTGTGGGAGTGGGTGAACCTGCCAGGAGCAAGACTGAGAGAGAGATCAACAGGTGTCCAAACCCCTGAAAATCTCCTCTTGAGACAGACATAAAAAAGAACTGTTTCCCTGAAAATCAAGACCATGTTAACCCACCTGCTGGCCTGCAAGGGAAGAAGAAGACCCAGAACAACACCACTGAGAAACAACTTTTAGAACAACATCTGCTGTTATACTAATTACTGTAAAAAAATTTTTTTCCACATAGGATAGTTGGCACACTATTGTGAGTAAGGCTCACAGCTCTCACATTACACCCTATAAGGAGTGTTTGTGTTACACCAAATGATGCAGCTCAAGTATGCTTGCACTGTGCAGGGATGATGTGGTCGACATTGGTTACTGAAGGACCAATAGATACGGTAAGGAGAAAAGTGCAATGCTAGAAGTGCTCACACAAAGAAAGATGATGAGAGTCTAAGATCATTGACTAAATTAGGGACTTCATTCCGGCTCAGCGTGCAGTCAAGTGGGCACTCTTAATTCCAGTCTAGCTTTAGATTTTCCTGTGAAGTATGTTTGTGAACGTAGGTAGGCTAATCTCACCTAACTGTAGGCCTTATTTATTTTATCTGGAATGAAGATAAAGTAGATA
>OU015753.1:101773197-101787931 GCA_907169655.1 Acomys percivali
CAAAAAATCATATGAAATATATGGCACCATTATTCTCAAAGAAGAGGTAATAGGAATCACAGATGGGATGGCCAGACATAGAGCAGGAGAATTACTTGAAATAACAACATAATACTTGAAATGTTTTTATGCAAGAGGCAGTGGTGTGTAGAAAGAAAATACACATTCACTCACACATATCTGCATTTGGTTGCCTGAATGGTTAGTTGGGTAATGGTGTGTGTCTCTGTGTGTGTGTGTGTGTGTGTGTGTGTGTGTGTGTGTGTGTGTGTGTGTTACACAGGCTCTTCTGCATCTAAATCTGGCCTCCAACTTACTATGTAGGTAGAATAATCTAGAACTTATGATCCTCCTACATCAATCTGCCTAGTGTTAGGATTACAGGTCTGTGATTACATACCCAGTTATTCACTTACATTAAAACAAACAAACAAACAAAACCCAAGTAAAAAATAACAACAACAAAAGCAAACAGTTCTCCAAATGGACAAAGGCTTTATTAGGGCCTAGTCATTTACATGAAAATCAGTGGACTCATCATGGTGTTCAAATTTTGATTTTGCTCACTACAGGCCAGCAGACATGTATAAGCTTTTTTCTTTTTTTACTGTTTTATGACAGACAGGAATACGAATAGGGGAAAGTACTTACCATGTGTCTCACGTGTTGCATTTCACACTTAAGTTTCTAAGCCATTTAATGTTGAAATCAAGTCTTTGAGTTAATCTCTGTCACTATCCCAATCTTACAGTTGAGGAAGATGCAGAGAAGAAGTTGAAGATTGTCTGTGACATTGGATAATAAGGAAGATCAATAAGCAGCCCAGTGGGTTAGGAACTGTACGTCCCTCCTGGAACCATCCGCCCTGCTCACTGAGCGATCATCTCCTCCTTTAGACCGGCTTCCAACTTCCTCTTATAACTTATAATATGTTTTTATCTTTTCGTTTCATTGGAGGAAATTTTCTCAGAAGACAGTAGACTCATTTAACTCTGGGAATCTGCTCTATAGTCTAAGTTAAGCAGAGCTGCTGAGGGCTAGCCCTGGTTTGAATGATGATTAAAGTAGCTCCTGTTCTGTTGAATTTTCATAATGAAATTAAGTTGAAAAATGTTCAGAATTGCTTTTGACTTATAACCCATCTGTGTATGTGTCTGATATTGGATTTATTTTTTTAATTTAAATGTATTATAATTGATTAATATTGCATGCTGATTGCTATCCCCTTGCTTGTATCTTCCCGTCCCCTCCTCACTCCCTCTTCCACCCCATTCCTATTCCCTAGACCTCTGACAGTAGGGGACCTCCTCCCACACGCAGATGACCACAGTCTATCAGGTCTCATCCTCATGGCCTGCTTCCCCTTCCTACATGTGCCACAAGGCCTCCCCACCAAGGGGAAATGATCAATTCAGGATCACCAGAGTTCCTGTCAGAGGCCATCCTCCCTCCCCATGCAACCATGGAGAATAAGCAGTCCAATATATAGATCTGCATGTATTGTCTTGGTTGGTGCAACAGTTTGTGCAGTCCTCACCCCCCTCCCCGTGTACAGGCCTTGATGGTCTCTCTGTGGGGGTCCTGAACCCTCTGCCATACCACCATTCTTTCATACCACTCTCAGTGCTCCACCCAGAGTTCAGCCGTGAGTCTCATCATCTGTCCTGAGGCCCCACTGGGTGGAGTCTCTCAAAGGACATCAAGTTGAGCTAATATCCACTTACAAGTGAGCATATACCATACATGTCTTTCTGGGTCTGGGTATCTTCGCTCAGGATAATCATTTCTATTTCCATCCATTTCGCTGCAAATTTCAAGATTTCTTTGTTTTTAATAGCTGAATATTATTCAAATGTTTAAATGTACCACAATTTCTTTATCCGTCCTGTTGAAGGACATCTAGGTTGTTTCCAGATTCTGGCTATTACAAATAAAGTTGCTATAAACATAGTTGAGCAAATGTCCTTGATGTATGGTGGAGCATCTTTTGGGTATATGGCTAGGAGTGGTATACCTGGGTTTTGAGGTAGCACTATTCCTGAATTTCTGAAAAAGTGAGGACAACTGCCTGAACAGAACACCAACAACTCAGGCTCTAAGAGCAACAATTAATATATGGGACCTGATGAAACAAAAAGATTCTGTAAGGCAAAGGACACTATCATTAAAACAAAATGACAGCCAAACCGAGTGAGAGAAGATCACCAACCCTACATCAGACGAAGGGCAAATATCCAAAATATATAAAGAACTGAATAAATTAAATACAACTAAACCAAACTATCCAGTTAAAAATCAAGATTCAGAGCTAAATAGTGAATTCTCTACAGAGGGACATGAATGGCTGAGACTTAAAGAAATACTCAATGTCCTTAGTTATCATGGAAATGCAAATCAAAATGACTCTAAGATTCCATCTTACATGTACAGAATGGCTAAGGTCAAATGTTCAAGTGACAGAACATGCTGGCGAGGATGTAGAGAAAGAACACTCCTCCATTTCTGGTGGGAAAGCAAATGTGTACTTTTTCTTAACTTCAAATTGTTCCCTAAGGTTTTCTGCCTCAGAGCCACTAGCAAAAACATCTTTACCTAACCTCATCAAACAATCTGGTTTTTCCAAATTCTTTCTAAGGGTTATTGCTAGCAATCTACATCTGCAGGTTCTTTTCAAAGGTAGTGGTTGAATCATTAATCTTCTCCAGCAGCAATGCCCCAAAGAGTTCAAGCATTGTTATTGTGTATGCCAATAATATTGCCCAATGAGGTGCTGGAAGCCTGTTTTCTAGTATTCACAGAATTCATATATTAAAGGAATTATGAGGACCCCAAGGATAACAAACAGAGCTATGTTTCATAACAGCATGAAGTCCTCAGATCACATAGATCTCAGGGTTAAGCCTAGCCCACACATACCCATCGTAAGTATGCTAACTGGTGGGCCATACATATTCCATGAGTTCTAGAGCTGTTTTGCTATTCCTCCTGCATGGCCCCCAACATATTCTCTACTCAGTAAATAATTCTCTGTGTCTTACCAATAATAGCTACCAAACTTGCTATGGAGAAAATACATGAACTACCATATGAGTTTGTACCAGACACTGGTTGTTTCTTCTTATAGAGTATCATGTATTGTTCATAACTCTAATTTCCAGAAAATCTTTCGAGATGATTGAAACTTTGCATTCATAATATGATAGGTATGTATTTAACAAATGTCACTTTAGGAGCTCATAAGTTTAAAATTTAAAAAAAAATTTAACTTTAGAGATCATACTGTGGCTCACATGCAGAGCACCGAGGTCATCCCTATACCTAGAAACTTTGATTTAGTATTCTCATTCTGCATAAAACTCTGAAAAATTATTCATTGACCTTCATATATTAGATGTAGTCTGTCAAGTTCAGTCTTTTTGTTTGTATATTTCTGAAGGCTGTTAAGAGGTAATGTAAGTGCAAGTGTGTGAAACCCTGAAATTTTTGCTATCCCAAGTGTCAGATAGTTCATAGTCACTTTAACTGCCAAATCGCAGGCCACGGAAGTATTTGGCTCCTCATTTAAGTATTTCGACTTCATTCCAGCCTGACCCAATTCACTCCACACTCTCTGAACTGCAGGTGGCAAGTTAGTTGTGTAATTACGGTCCCATGGCTGAGGTTTAATACTATGGACTCAATTTAGTTGTACAAAGAGAATGCAAGATCACCACACAGATTAGCTCTCTAAAGACTTTTGATCCTTTTGTATTTTAATAAATTTTCCAAATGCTATTATTGCTTCTTTTAAAGACTTGGTTCCTGAAATCTTTTGTTCTTTACAAGCTTAATATCTGCTGAAGAAAGCTGCTGAAAAATGTTCAATAATGGAAGCGCTAAGCCCTATTCGCATAATCAACTGAAGCTTTCAGTCCTTATCAAGCTTTTATCAACTGTTCATTATATTCTATCCTTTAAGCTCATGCTGACTTAACTATTGAACTTTTCTTATTTCTTGTTTTGCTTTGACAAAATTTCTCTCTCTCTCTCTCTCTCTCTCTCTCTCTCTCTCTCTCTCTCTGTGTTGACTTTTGGAGGGAATTTCCCTTTGATTTTTATAGATTCTTCTCAGTGTTCAGTGTTAATGATAGTTCATAATTCAACAAAACTCAGAAGCAATTAGTAAATTTTCATACATGTAGGGTCTGTTTGTAATTTATATTTCATCTATGTTATCACTGTCTTAAAGTTAAATTTTTCCCCAAAAAAAGCATTTAGTGATCATTAGTTTCTGGAACATGTTAACAGGTATGTATTAACATACCTTCACTCTAGTTTATAAAACAAAAGTCATATTTCTATGATTATTTTTTACTTTGAAACCAAAGTTATGGGTGAAAAAATAGTAAAATGTCTTTGAGTTTAAATTGCATTTAAGGTTATAAATGTATCCATTTACATGCAACCCCAACAATCATTCATTTGCTATTTAGTCACATTAGGAAGCACCTTGAGTACTTACAGGTGAACACACACTTGATCACAGACTTACTGTTTAATAACTGGGTCAAAGTTTTGATATAGTGAAAGGAAATTCAGGCCCCAAAACCACACAATCATACTGTCAAAAATTACAAACATATACCTGAGATTTTCAGTTTATAATTTTGTGCCAGGCCATGCCCACAGCTATTCTAAGCTTCAGGAAGCCACAGGCCATGAGTTAGTCACATCTCAAAGACAAATTGTTAAATAAAACCAGAATTAATGGACAAAAGAAAAAGGCATCTAGGACCTAACAGAACTGGTGCCTCCCCTGCTTCAGATGTTAGGCAGAGATGTTGGGGGAAGGTGATATTTGAGCTGAATTATGAAAAACATATAAGACCACCAGATGAAAGTATTTTTAAAAACATACAAAAAGAAGAAATGGTAAGAAGGTAGAAAGGTCATCTGCGGCAGATGCATTACTACCCTTTGACTAGTCCTAACCCAGGCTTTGTCCTAATGTGAATGAGCTGCAGCATCACTTTGTTTTCTGATCTGTTAGTCTCTGAACATGTTATTTGCCTATTGCCAAAGCTCTTAAGCTAAAGGGTAAGCCCACACTTTTGCATTCATACTCTTCAGCTTCATAGATATATAGCCTGAAGAATAATTTCTGCTATTAAGACTATTAACAAACTTGAGAAATGGATGGTCATTAATTTTGCACTAAATTGAATTGTGCTTACTGTACCATTGTAATGCAGATCCACAATCTATGCTGCTGTATATAAATGTACATGATACATTGCTACCAATGAGAACTTCCCATTTACTACTTTTTAATACAGTATTGAATATCATACTACTACTAAGGGCTTTTGGCAGTGGACATGTACTTGGTGAGGGAGAAACACTCTCTTCGAGGATATGGCCACTGATGGGTTACCCTTGTCCAGTGAGTGGGCCAATAGGCATATATGCACTGCAATGACTGTGCTGGCTTTAGTGGATTGTGAATAAAAGTGCTTTAATCAGATTTATTGTATTAATATTATTAAAAAGAAATGCTTTTCTACTATAAATAAAATTATAAGAATCATACAACATCCTATTTTGTATGTAAGAAAATACTGTTTGTATACTGAGAGATATATTTTCATAATCAGTGACCCAGCCTTTAAAGGCTAGGCTAACAACCTAAAATGTATGTAATTTTAAAATTAAATTATTTTTAAAGAATTTATTTAAAATATTCAAGCAGTACCCAGACAGTGGATGGTAAAGATGTAACAGTGGTGTATAATAGTAAGCAACTCAGAACTCTGTGTGTCTGCATCAGCTTAGCTGATTCTCACAGAGTTTGGGATGTGTGAAGGTATGAAGAGAGCACTTGAGGGTTTAACATCACAGCCCAAGCTTACCACCCAGTTGCAATGTATTCATATTTTTTTCTCCTTTTAAAATATATTTTATTAATTTATTCATATTACATCTCAAATTGTTATCCCATCCCTTATATTCTCCCATTCCTCCCTCCCTCCCATGTTTTCCTTACTCCCCTCCCCTATGACTGTGACTGAGGAGGACTTCCTCCCCCTGTATATGCTCATAGGGTATCAAGTCATTTCTTGGTAGCCTGCTATCCTTCCTCTGAGTGCCACCAGGCCTCCTTATTCAGGGACTTGGTCAAATATGGGGCACCAGAGTTCGTGTGAAAGTCAGTCCCCACTCTCCACTCAACTGAGAGGCAGTGGAAGGACAGGACATTCTTCTTTTAATGACATGAGAAACACATATAGCTTCTCAGAAGAGTAAGAAATTCTTGTTTGGGTAAATAAAATAAAATTTTAATGTAATTCCACTTTGCTTATGATTGTGTTGTTTGTCTTTTTCTGTGCCGGTAAGAAAGGCATTTCTACCTTGGAAGTACGCTCTTGCACAATCTTTCTGATGAGTGCTTTCTAATAGCAGTCAAGGTGAGACTTCTGCAGTGCACGGCTAACCTGAGCAGATCGCTGGGATGTGCCTTATCCTGAGGAGTGTACCTTAAATGCTTTGCTTAAATCACTTCTTCTCCAAATTCAAAACCTATCACTTCTTTCCTTTCTTCCTTTTTGAATTTGTAAATTCATGAGCAATAGTCAGCTGACAGATGTGGACAAGCTTATAAATAAAATTGCACAGGTCGGGTTTACTGGCTAGATCATGTTCCCTCCCCTGAACAGAAATCAATAGACGAACTGAACTCTCAGGACTTTCCAAGAGAAAAGGCATGAACAGGACTTTCATGCCTCCTGCTCTGGAAAATATTTCATAGTTACCATGAGGTCTTTGAATTAGTCCATGATATCAAAATTACCTTCCATCACAAAATGAAAACAATAAGTGAAAATTACTGTGTTCTGCTTCTTGTCCACATATTTCTCACTTTTAGATTCTACAATTTTAACAGTATTTAATGAGGAATATAACTTACAGGATTAATACATAAATTAGAAATGAAGAAATCAAATAACATGATTTACCACCTATGTGTTGGGTACCTCATGGTTTTATTTCACTAAAATGTAAGGCTCATTTTCTCCCTTGTATTTCTAGAGAAATCAGCTCATAGTCAGGTTCAGCTCTGTGCCCATCTCCTGCTTGAGATATGACCAGCATTCAAAGTCTATGCATTGAGTGTCATAACAACAACAGTAATGCACAACTTTATTTCAAATATCAAGGAGAAAACTCTTTTTGTCAAAGAATGTCAGACCAGAGGCAACAACAACAAATATGTCAAGGACAATTTTTTCCACTAAAATGAGATGTATTTTGCTGATGTCAGAATTCTCAGAAGTATAAGACACTTATTTCAGTTTAGTCAGGATTTAATGACCACCTAGGATATGCTTCTGATGTTTTAAAAGATAGCAAGACCCTCAAATTCGAAGTGGAATTGCAATGAGCTGGGAAGTCTTTCCCTTCATATCCTGGGTAGAAAATTGCACCTTATGTCTCCAAGGCTGAAAAACAAGCCACAGGTACACTGACTTCCAGAAATATTCGCCATGAAACTTTCACTTTTCTAAGCCTTTTCCTTAAATGACTCACAGATGCACTTCCCTATGTCTTTATCCCTATAATGCAGGCAATGTTTGATTACACTTATATTAAAACATTTTGGGCTTTAGCGCTAATTATCACAATGGAAATGTGCCTGGGATGACTAATTGGATTGTAGTAAGTTAGGATTGTCATTCATTTTGCTGAGCACAATATCTTAACAACAGATATTAATTTTTAATACACACCTCCTCCAGCCTATTGTGTGTGTACATTCACTCAAATACAATGTTTTCATCACACAATTTGTTCACATTTTCACTCACATATTAAGCCATCAGTGAAAGTAAAAAGAATAAACACATAATATAAATTACATTAGAAAGCTCTACTTTTTTGTTATCTAAGTTTTCATATTTTTATTTTTAAAAATGTTTTAGATTTATTATAACTTATTCAGATTACATCCTGAATTTTTTTTAAAATTTTTTTATTAATTTATTCTTGTTACATCTTTATGGTTATCCCATCCCTTGTATCTTCCCATTCTCCCCTCCCTCCCATTTTCCCCTTATTCCCCTCCCCTATGACTGTTCCTCAGAGGGATTACCTCCCTCTGTATATGCTCATAGGGTATCAAGTCTCTTCTCAGTGACCTGCTGTCCTTCCTCTGAGTGCCACTAGGTCTCCCCCGCCAGGGGACATAGTCAAATGTGAGGCACCAGAGTACATGAGAAAGTCAAATCCCTCTCTCCACTCAGGTGTGGAGACTGTCCTGTCCATGGGCTAGATCAGGGTAGGGGTTTAAATTTTGCCGCCTGTATTGTCCTTGGCTAGTGCCTTAGTTTGAGCGGAACCCCTTGACCCAAATCTGCCTATCATATCTGCATACTAGCCCAATGGACATGTCCCACGAAAGCCTTCCCTTACCAGGAAACTGGGACCGAGGGGAGGACATCCTATTGGGACTCTAGATGAGAGAACAATGGGAGAATAGCAATGTAGAAGGATCCAGTGGGTCCTAGAAACCTACAAGTAGTACATCCTGAATTTTATCCTATCTCTTGTATCTTCCTGTTTCCACCCTCCTTCACTCTTCCACCATATTCCCCTCCCCTAGACCTCTGAAAGAAGGGGACTTCTTCCCCCACCATATGGCCACAGCCTATCAGGTCTCATCCTGCTAGCCTGCTTACCCTTCCTCTGTGTGCCTGTCTGGCCACTGCACCAAGGGGAAGTAAGGAAAGCTGGGGCACCACAATTCATGTCAGAGGCAGACCCCACTCTCCCTACAACTGTGGAGAATAAGAATGCTCTACTTTTATATTATATCTTTAATACTACTTTTATTTTTGAGATTATAAGACTTACACTTTTTCTGTGCACTGTGCCAGGTCTGTATAATACTACTTATACATGTTTTCAGGGCATCATATATATCTATCTTACATTTGATATTATCATCAGAATCTTTTGGGCAATTTGAATTTTATACAAGAAAATAGTCATATCTTTCCACTATAACAACATACCATTAGTTTTATGATACATTGCTTGAACAACTTATTTCATTTCCTTATTTCTCATTTCTCTCTCATATGTATATTATATCAACAAAATAGTTAGCAAAGCTTATATCATTTCTCACTTACCTTAATTGAATCCCTGTGTAATTTAGCTATTGAGTCAGAATTGAACTTCCCTTCCCACATCAACAAGGGTGCTTTATAAGATTCCTAAGTTCATGAAACTTGTACAATTTAGGAATCTTGAAAGTCACAGCATATGTGAGGCTCCCCCAAAAGTTACAGCTAGGTGCAAACTGCACAGCAAGAAGTTGTACAGAGATAGTTTTCATTAGTCGACGTCCATGCTAAGGCAACCATTTTGATGACAAATTTGCCTTAAGCCCCCAATGCTTCTCTGAGCAAACCAAATAAACGCTGCATCACCATGTTAGATTGAGGCAGGATCTTTCCTATGATCCATCCTTGCTGCCTTTCCCAACATAAATATGGATTTATTCCCATCTTATTATACAAGGTTCAGCACCCAGCTTCAGCTTACCATATCTTGTGTTGGACAAGGTCTACAGGGGCAGTAGAGTACGCTCTGTGGTTTTCCTCATCCAGTTCCCCACGACTCTTCCCCTCTTACAAAGTCCTAGCTCCTTGCACATTTACTGTCTTCTCTAACACAACTTCTGTCTTCTGACCACCGGTGGCTCTTCCTTCCCACCACAGAATGTCATGCTTTCTGTCATCCAGAGAACTCATTCTCCTACTCCTGCTTTCCTGTCCTCCTTCAGGTCCTACAGAAAACATCCTCTCATCCTCCCTTTAACTTCTGGAGCTCTTTTTTGTGATAATAATTATTATCACTCAGAATATTACTTAACTTCCACTTACTGAAAGTACTCTTCTACTTGAAAAAAAGCTTACTGAAGACACAAACATACCTATTTTCCTCAATGAACATATTCTCACAATAACAATACTTGAAATAATGTGTGACAAATCACCATCATATTTAACAGTGAAAAAGAGATACAGAGTATACTATATAATTTTCAAAATATTAGTATGGGTCTACATCTCTAATTTAAATAAGGGTGCTTAACGGAATTTAATATACCTTTCCTTTAAAAGACTGTTTCCAAATAAGCCCTGAACATTTGAGGGCTTTTGACCACATCCTAACAGAAAGGCGCTGCTATTCTCCAAGATTTTATCCACCATGGGGGAGTTCTCACCATGATATTAAGTCCTTGTGCCTAGAAGACTGCAAATATATTGTTGAATGCTCAGTCCTGAATAAGTGAAGTCGTTTTCATGGGACTCTGCTTACATCTTGGGAACCCATGTTGTTGTAAAGAATAACTCTGACCCTTGTGTCTTTCTAGTCTCCTGTCTTGAACATAATCTCTTGTTCTTGAGTCAGCTTCTGTTGTGGAGACCATTGTAGCCCCAATAAATGGACTGCCTGAACTTGAAAACTCTGAGTTTAATAAATATTCCTTATACCTTATCCAACCTCAGCTTAAAATGTGTACTTTGAACACCAACCTGTTTATAAGGAAAATTCATTATATGTTAGAACATGCTATGTATGCACTGAAAATCACATGTTTCAAAAAGGTGACATTATCTAAATAAGCTTCACAAAACAATTCTCTTTTGAGATGCATTAAAAGGAGCAATGTATGCTTTTCTTTTTGTTTAGATTCTTCATAGGTTTGTAGGTTAAACAAAAACTCTTGATGGATTGTTGTCCAGTCACTTCACATGAGTAAATACTAACACTAGAAAGGTCAATCCATGAATCAACATGTCTAAGTTATTATCTTGCAAACTGTATCTTGAAGAAATCCACATATGCCTTTTTGTGTGGTTTTAGGCATTCTCTGCATATTTTTCACATGTAGACTGCTCTCCTCTCCAAAATTTTAGAATATAAACAATAACATCCTGTTGTCCACAAAGCTATAGGTGTATATTGAACTGATTTCATATCAATCTTTATTTTGAAATCTCACAGCTTTGACTCTGGTACAAATTTCAAAAACTATACTTTATATGTCTCCTGTTCCTATGTCTCCAAATTGTACATTCTGAAAAACCAGCTATTGCTGTACAGACCACAGAGATTGACTGCAAGGCTATAACTCACTCCCACCTCTGGGGCTGTTGGCATAAACTAGCAGAGCTTGTTGACTTAGGGACAACAGCACAACCCTGTGAATGAGTCATGGCCTGTGTCAGAGATGAGTAGGAAAGAACTGGCATTCACAGTTACAGATAAGAGTTCCATCATCTGTACTTGAGATGTGAAAAAAAATCCTTTTTAAACATTGAAGGTAGGGTTCATCTCTGCAAAATTTTACAATTTGGAAAGATACCTATTTAGGATATTCTGAGAAACTATCAAATCTCATACCCAAAGATAAAGATAAAATAGGGAGATGGAAAAAAATCTCTGAAATGGATGTCATTTCTCTTACATGAATTGTCTTGGAATTTGCTGAGACAATTATCATTTTCGCTTCTAGAGGTACAGCCTTTTCAAGGAATTATCTTAGTGTATCTTCGACTTTCACTGCTGGATGCAGTAAACACATTATCACTGTAAGAAGATTATACATTTTATTCCTTAGAGTATTTATAAAAGAACATGGAAAGAAGGAACATATTAAAAGTGGGTAAAATACTTAACATACAAGCCGGCTGATCTGAGTTTGAGCTCTAAAACTCCCATAAACGTAGAGGAAAAGAACCAACTCCAAAACAATCTTCTGACCCTTACATATGCTCACCATAATAAACAAATTATACATATATACAGAAAACTTTCAATCATATATGGTATTTTACAAAGTTTCACATTGAGCCCAGCTTTATAGCCTTGCTTACTTTCCAAGTGTCCACAGGGCACTAACTTTATAACAATGAACCACCCATGTGAAAGATATCAACACATGCAAAGAACATCTGACTTTGTTTGCTTCAGGGGAAATTCCCCTAATGAAGATCCTAAGTCTTCTGTACTATTTGATTTCATGTTTGGGAAGCTCTGAGGACATGAGAGAGAAGAGAGTGATTATGGAAAAGGAAAATGTCTCCTAATCTGTGGGTCATGATGTATCAGTGGACAGCAGAGCTTAATCCCACATGGAACCTTGGCATGACTGTAAAGTGAGGCCTCAACATCATTACAAAGAAGGGAAGAAAAGGGTACATTAGTGCACGCACTCTTTACTGGTTGGTTAAACAAAGCCTACTGTGGAAAGAAGCTTTATCAGTGTATAAAACACTTTACAGCATAGAAAAGAGTGACACAACTTAAAGTTAGGCGAATAGAGGAAGCCATATATGTATCTGCTAATGGGCAGCCAGCTGTGACATTTCCAGTAAGAGTAGAAGCCAATTGGCTTAATTTCTCACCTCAGCTCTTGCCTCATTGGCAATGTGATTGTGAGCAAGCATCAGATTTCTGATAAGCTAATGTTCTAGTGGTTGTAGAAATCAAAGTAAAATCATTTGTGTCAAATCTAGCGGAATTTTAGAAGGGCTGGATGATGCATGAGAAGGAGAAAGGATTTTCCTGCACAGCTAATAGACTGATATGAGTATCAGTCACAAAGACCTGTTCAAACCAGATGTTCACAATGTCCACCGCAAGCTCATTCAGAAAGCACCTCTGCAAAAATATCTGTACATCTTCCTAATGCCATTCTATCGTTTCTGTGGCCATGGACCATAAAATGTCGTTTACTAGAAAGAGAACTTAAAATGAGATACCTTGTATTGTGGGGAAATACTCCACCTAAGAGCTGTAAGATATTGATCAATAACCCCAGTGCTAGCAGTGGAGTAAGTTGTATGGAGTTGTTGGTTAGGGATGACTTTGACACTCCAAAACAATCAACTCTTGTCAATGCTCTTGACTGCCCACTATAATAAGACATTACAACGCTCATGTACAGTAGACCACACAGTTTGGTTACATGATATATAAAAAAAGCATCCTGGACCTACCTGATAGCTTTTGTAGTTCTGTGTTTGTGCTTTGTTGGATCCTGGAGGAGAAAAGACTTTGTTCTCAATGACCTGTGAACTCCATAACTTATAAGACCAACCTACAGGCAGGTTACTCTCCCTTATGCAATAGTGAAACGACAGCTATGGGTGAAACCGCCTGCTCTCTGATTGCCTTAGACACCCACTCCACAGGAGATAACCCATGTTGGGAACTACAAACGTGACCATAAGTTCTGTGGAGGAGATAGCATAGTCCCTGGTGTAGGGATATGAATACTGTTGTTTAGCTAAATTGACATAGCCTATAACTGCCTTTTAAACACTTATGTTTGAACTCAAAATCCAAGCTCAATTTTAATTCAGAAGACCCTCTTTCCAATAATTTTTAGTCAAGACAAAGACTCATGCCCAGACAAGCTACTGAGAATAAATGATAGATTAGGATTCAGCCTTAAAGAAGACAATTATACTATTCATTGTAGGCCTCAGGGAACACTGTGGAAGAGGAAACTGATATAATGTAAGTGTCAGAAGACAGTAAGAAAGGCTGTGAAATGCCTCTTTTAGGGCAAAGCAAAAAGACCTAAAGGCAGGCAAAAATATCATACATAGAAAATTAAAATAAATTTTTAAAGAAAGAAAACATGAGAAGATGACTCAGACGGTTTACTACCTGAATAATCACCTAAAACTCTCTGTAATGTTGGAACATCATCTTCAGCCCTTCTGGCCCAATATACCCAACAGACATATTTATGAGGATGGAACTATTAAGGACTTGCTTACCCTATCTTGACTGAATTTGATTGTCAACTTTGCCTGCATCCCAGCTTGCCCATTTTTAGGCAGAATTCTGTCTATGGTAGAAACGAGGACATTTTGCCCAGTGGCTTGTTTGCCACATTTGAATCTATCTCCATAAGGAGGTTCTTTGATGATCATCAATCTCTTAGAGGTAGGCTGGACGTCCTCATTTGGAAAGCTACTAACCTGCACTCCCGGCATACTCAGCAATCAAGTTTATTCATTCTCAAGTCTCTAGTGGAATTGAAGACCAGCCAGCTTAACTTTAAAATGAAGCTTAGTTGTTTAGAGGTTAAGATACTTGGAGGTCTAGATAGATGTTTTAAGTTGATAATGACAAGATATGATGGAGATAGATTTATATTCAGAATTTTAGATGCACCAAGATAGGAAAGATGTTTTCTTCAAGGCTGTCAAATAGAAATAGCCAAAATACTATATAGATATATAATTCCTGATAAGAATGTAACATTTATATAATTCCTGATTGTGTCATGGTTCTTCTTGCTATAGATAGTTTATTGTATATATGTGTAATAATATAAATATATACATAAAAATAAAAAATGTTTAATTAATTAAAAAACAAAAAAACCTGAGAATTGTCATGAAATGTTAATAAATAATTATTTTTAGTTAAAATATAATGAAGAATAGAAAGTCAACTTAAATTTTATATTAAATTGTATTTTGTTAGATAGTATATCTAGAGGTGAGTTAGCATATTTTTCACTATATTTACTTAATAAGTTTAGATTTGACTTAAATTTTTTCCTCTACATAGATGTTATCATGTGTAATACACAGTAAGTTAAAGTCAAATGAAACTTTATGAAAGATTTAGAAATATGCAAATTTTAAGAAGAATCTTAGATAAA
>OU015753.1:101788331-101818204 GCA_907169655.1 Acomys percivali
GTTATGCCATAGATTGGTTCAGAACACTTAATATCTAGTTTAAACATAAAATTAGTATTGGAAAAATAATTTCTACACCAGTTCTGTTCCTTGTGGTATAAGACAGTCAATGACTGCTGTTGCATTGTTCAGGAAGAATAACACTCTCACCTAAATTACAATAAGCAGTATGAAACCCAGTACATCATTACAATAGGAAGAATTTACATCTAAGGCGGAGTCATCTTTCTTCTATAATAAAAACACAGTATCAAAATACCTGATACTCATCTATGTTAATCCTTAGAGTTTAGAAAATCTCCAGAAATTTCTAGTGTCTGTGGAAACAGATGAGCTTTAAATTATTATTGAAATTGATCCAGTTCATTTTCTTATACATTATTTCATTGTGTGTTTGTGTATGCGTACACACACAAGCACCATGGCTTGTATGTGAGGTCATTGGGCAACATTCAGGAGTCAGCTCTCTCCTGTTATCATGTGCTTTCCAAGGATTGAACTCAGGTTGTCAGGCATGGCAGCAAGCAAGCTTGTCCACTAAATCATCTGACTTGTCATTAAAGGAGTCTTATTTTTGACATGGTCATTAGTTAGTCATGTGGTATTTTGCCTTCTTTTGCTGACAAATGGGCATGATAGGACAAGCTTATTAAGTGTATTTTTTAAAAGCTGCTGAAAAAAACATTGCCTATAAGGACAGCATATAGAAAGTATTTTGGAGAAACGTTACATTTTTCCCTTCCTTTACATTAATTCCATCTCTCCAACAGTTTCTAGGACCAAAGCATGTTATTTTTAAAAACTCATAAGGGAAATTTCAGGTGAGTTTTGCATTTAGGACTAGAGGGGGTGATCAAATATAATTAAATTTCTATGTAATGTGTGCTTTTTTATTTTTAAAAATCACCTTAGTTCTTTATGAGTGAGGAAAAAAAAGTAAATTGGGAGGAATAGAATCCATATTGTTAGGTAGTCGTCCTGGAAAATATGAAAAACTAAGAATGATGTGCTGAAACTACACTGTCATATGGAAACAAGCACTTGTTTAATTAGCATAGTTTAGTGACACGAGCAGGTATGCTGTCAGTGTAGAAGCTACATCTGTTGAAGCTGGTGTGTAAAGCTCAGAAGCCACATAAAGGGGGAAGTTGGTGGAAGGAGCCTCACACACAAGTTAAATGTGTAACAAACCCTGGGTTCCCACAAACTGAGGAAAGCAAGGGGGCATGTGGGTACTGCATTTGGGCTGCAGGACAGACAAGAAGGAAATGAAGGTCGGGAAAAGAACCTGCAGGAATAGATTGAGAAGAAACTTTGGAGATGCTTTTGAGTAAAATGTAAGGATGAGGGAACATTTTCATTTAGTAATAGTGCACCATAAGAGCTTCCAGCAGTGGTGGGAAAGCACATGAGCAGCATTTTGCTTTTAGGCTATTCATCTGGCAGAGTTGAGTTGTATGGATAGGAGCAGAAAGAGATCAGAGGCTTAAAAAGTTCTAAAGATATCTTGCAGTTATAGTTGGCAATTACACGCTATAGACTTAAGCATTTTAATGTTTCTATAAAATAATATGAAACTATCATGTTATCTTGGGACAAAAAACTAAATATCTGAAAAACAGTAAAGACAAAGCTATAGAATTTATGTTTAAAGACATGTTAGTGTGTAAAGGCATTTATATAGAGAGAGCAAGATTAGACATAGAGGGTATAAATCTCATGATCAAGGGCTACATGGAACCAAATAATTCAATGTTTGATAGATGAGGAGAGAAGCCACCTAAGATGCAGTCTGAGTGGGACTGATATGAGGGGTGAAATTGTGTTTGGTAATTCAGAGCTCCTGATTGATCTTGAAAAAAGATTTTAAATTAATAATGACAAGTTACGATAGTTATTGGTTTACATTCAGAATTTTAGATGCACCAACATAGGAAAGATGTTTTCTTCAAGGATGCTAAATAGAAGTAACCAAAACACTAAGAATTTAACATTTATATAATTCCTGGTTGTTTCATGGTCATTCTTGCTGTAGGCAAGTTTATCGTATATATGTGTAATAATATAAATGTATATGTAAAAATAAAAAAATTATTTAATAAAAACTAAAATTAAAAAAGAAAAGTTGTTGTTGTTAGAGCAGGACTACTAATTTTATTGAGTTGAATATTTGAGTTCGAATATAGTGAAATTAGTCAGGGGAACGAATGGTAACTGAACACTACAATGTTCATCCATACAACACACATGTAGTTCTCCTAGTGACACTCAACTATGTTGAAATGAAGTTAACTTTGGTGGAAAATCAAAAAAATGTGAAAAATTACTAATGAGGAATGAATATATAGATAATAAATTATTCTTGCTTGAGGTAATTTATTGTATATATATGGAATAATATAAATGTATATGCAAAATATAAAAAATAATAAATTAATTTAAGAAAGAATTTTTAGAAAGCTGAGTAGTTTTAAAGTCAGTTTCAGAGTCAATTGGGAAAGAATATTTCACCATGATAAAACAGGGTTACAGTTGCATTAAAATTGTAAGATTTAAGTAGGCTGTGTACTAGGAATCTTGATAGTCCCATTGTCCAATATAATGACTTTCATTCCCCTGATCAATTCTTAGAACTTATTTTTTTTTTCAGACTCCATTCTTGCTATGCCTCAATCAGTTCTCTAAAGTGTGGCTATAATTATCTTCAAAGAGGGCAAATTCAATAAGGCGTCGTCTCCTCACCCTTGCCTAAGGGATGATCTGAAGACATTAACACACGTGACTCTTAGATCCCTTGGATCTCGGTGTCTTGATCTTGTCCTCAGAGCAGCTTTCATGAACCATAGAAGCTTTGATTCTCTCTTGCATATGCATCAAAACTCTATGAATTTCCCATTTTTCTTCTTACAATCACCCTTGTATATCCATTTGTCTATATTTCCATCTTTATTAAGAGGTATTGGTTCAGTGCAGAGACCAAGGAAACTACGCACTCTCTGGTACCCAGGTACCAAGATGGTCAATAAGTATTTTTCAGTAAATAGATGACTATATCCATTCAGGGTAGTACTATGATATTTCTTGGCTGGGGAATTTAAGCATCAAGACAGATTTGGGATGATA
This sequence comes from Acomys percivali, assembly GCA_907169655.1. Classification (NCBI taxonomy): domain Eukaryota; kingdom Metazoa; phylum Chordata; class Mammalia; order Rodentia; family Muridae; genus Acomys; species Acomys percivali. Next base: position 101,791,455 of record OU015753.1, read on the forward strand.
AAAGTTGCAGGTTACCTGAGAGTGGAATTGGAAAATAAACATGCATAGCAGGTTCAGAAACAAAAGCAGAAGTTTCTTGCCTGTCAGATAGCTTTTTCTTGCCAGAACTTATACATAAATTCCTACTGAGTTTGTAAACCTAAAATTGGAAAGTTTTCTTAACCTCTATTTATATTTCCACACAAATATAAGGAATCACTTAAGCTATAGAGTTGTTTTCTAAGAGTTTAACAATTATGTTGATAAATTTACTGAATTTCATTTTAATCTACCCATGAAATATTTATGAACATAGTTATAACAGATTTTGCTATTTATCTATATGACTCAAATATTTGACACTGACTTTATATGTAGTAAGAATTTAATATGTGGATCAAATAGCTTGTTGCTTTTCCTTTATAAATATTATAAAGAAGAATGTACATTGAACATAAAGATTGGGCTAGAAAGATGTGTCAATAGTTTAGAATACTTTCTCCTCATGCAAAGGACCAGAATTTGGGTCCTTGTATCTGACTCCTAGTAATTCTGATTCTCACAGCTGCCTATAATCCTGGCTCCAAAGGACCCAATTCTCTCTTCTGGACTCTGCAAGTACCCAAGCATGCTTACACAAACACCTGTGTGTGTGCATGAGCACATGTGCACACACACATGCACACACAAGCACACACATGCACATACACATGAGCACATGCATGCACACATGCACATACACATGAGCACATGCATGCACACATGCACACACAGGCACACGCATGCAGGGAACAAGAGTAGGGGACCAACAGAGGATCTTCTCTGTGGAGAGAAACAGTATGTGATTACAGCTCAGTGGAGTTTTTCAAATGCCTTTTACATTCTTAGGCTTCCTGTAGTCAGAAAGTTGTCACAAGCATAGCCGGCTCTTCGACATGACATCTCATTGAGGAAGCCAAGGACTGTCATCCAAAATGTCACTGAATCAAGATTTAGGATTATAATTATATGTAATAGTAGTAGTAATAAAGTAAAACAAATTCACACATTTCATTTTGATAAATGCAGATAGACACAAAAATCATGGCTTTGAGGCAAAATTTAAAATCTGGTTGTTTTCTCAATGTTTACATGAACTCTTCTAGTGTATCCTGGATAGTGACAGAAGTACACTACCAGACCAGGATAAAGATGTAATGACCATAGTCAAAATACTATTGGAGATGTTTTGTGTTTCCTGTCTGAATGCAGTTTATATTAAATGGGTCAATGATGAAACATCAGGTAATTTCAGTATTCCAAACTTTCATTGAATCTCAGTTAAAGAGTTGTAAAGAAGTGAGTAACAGTTTAACCTGTGGTCATTCATGCTTGTTTATTTATTAAAGCATTTTAATACACATTTTCAGGAAAATAATGTATCAGGTCACATATATTTCTAAACTCTTTCATACTTTTATGATTAACTTTCTACAAAGACAGAATTATATGACTAAAAGCATTTTGGTCATAAACATAATGCTGAAACTAGTGGTGTAGTCATGAATTCAAATTACAAAAACTTTGATTTGACAAAGTAATAAATGAAAGATTCAACCATTTTTTTGTTAAATACAGATATGGTAACTGTAGAGGATCATACTAACCAGATAGAAGAATTTAGAATAGTATTTTAGAACAAAACCTCAAATAGCTATTTTCAATAGAATTTTGAAAAAATCATCATAGCATTGATATTCAGGAAGTCCAGTTTACTGTGTGTTCTCTAAGTGAACACAAATATCTGTTTCAGAATCTAGTAGCCCTTGGCTATAATTTCAGTCTTAAGAGATAAAGGTTGAAAAACCTGCAGTTCTAGGCTACCCTGGGCAACTCAACATTACATGTCTCAAATAAAAAAATAAATTTAATTAAATGTTGATATGACTAAAAGCTAATGGTAGTAAAATCAAAATTTAGCTCAAATATTATTCTATTTGGACAACACAATTACTATAATGCCGTTTCAGGTGATCTAAGCATCTGTTGCTCTGTGAACGGATAGAAGGTTTGAGCAGTCACGTAGACTCCATCTTCTCAGGATTATAATTAAGGGACTAAGAAGAAGGCCCAGGGAAACAAGACAAGCTCACAACACACAGTAGAAAAAAATGAACAAAATGATATTTATCCACTAAATTAAAGGGGCACAGCATAGTAACAGCAAAGGAAGTATGCTGCTGTACGTTCAAGTCTGTAACACCGACGTTGGGCATGAGCAACGTAGTTAAAGTGGTGGAGATCACAGGCTAACAATGTGATATTCAGTGTAGTAGATTGTCATGGCGGTATTTATTATACCATTACCCGTAAATTGATAAAGCTGAAGCTAAACCCATTCTTACTGTTATGAGTACAGTTCCTGCCCACGTGGAGCCATGATAGCTCCTACATTGGTCAAGGTATTAACCTTATCTACTCTGTTGAGATTTAACTTGAAATTTTACTTAGGTAGTGTTGCCACTGCCACTCTAAAGCAGCCCATTCTCTAATAAATAAACACCCGCCACTGTTCATGCAAGAACTCTGAAAGAACTCAAGTGAGTTACATACATACATTAGAGAATCCAGTGTATGGGGAGGACTTTTGATATGCTAGAAGCTTCATCAACAGAGGGAGTGAATGGGCATGAGAAGGCTAATAGGGGAGCAAATGACTGAAATTCACTCTGCGACTCTCGAAGCCACCAGAGAATAAGGGATACAGAAAGAAATATAGTAAATGAGGAAAGTAGAAACAAATATTAAAAATTTTGTTGTCAGATATTTACTGATAGTTATCATCATTGACCTCTGTAGGTCTTGTGATTATAACACACTTTCTTATGTAAAGGCTAATCTCATTCATTTTGCAGTAAATAATGGGAGGGATTGCTCGGTTGATAAAAACATTTGCTACACTTCCAAATGGCCAGGATTCAGTTCACATCACCCACAGGAAAGCTCACAAACATTTGTAAATTCAAGGGATCTGACACCCTCTCTGACCTGTGAGTGCAAGTGGCACATAGACATAAAAGCAGGTACAACATCCATGCATATAAAATTTGAAAAATAATGTAAAAACAAATAAAATCTGATCTACAAAACAATCCCAATTTACTGCATGAAAAACTATTTTTCTTTTCTTTTTTTTTTTCTCAGTACATATTAGGTACACAAAACAAAAGATTAGGTGGTGGCACTATATACATGTATATAATGTATTTACATAATTCTTTGATCATATTTTTCCTCCTTATCATATTTTATTCCTCATACCCCTACTTGGAGCTCCCAGTCATCTTCTCAAATGCTTATCATTTACTATCATGCCTTAATTTTTAAATCTGGGTACTATATATGTGAGATAACCTTTGATAACTGTCTTTCTAAGCCTGGTATATTTCACTTAACATAATAATCTCTTTGCAAATGATATGTTTGCCCCCCGTTGTGACTAAAGAGCATATATATAATATATATATATATTATATATATATAATTTTCTTAGCATTTATCCCCTGATGGGTAGGAAGGTAGTTTTATAACTCTAAAGAATGGTATGATAAACATGCTATGCAGGCATCTGCTCTATGTTTATTTTCATTCTTCCAACATATAACCAAAACTAGTATTGTTGGATAATATGGTAGTTCTAGTTTTTATTTTAATACAAACATTGAGAAATACTATCATTTGCTGTCTAAGGAGAGAATGGAAGAAAGAACGCGATGTTGTGTGGCTGTGGAGTTGGGAAGGAGCTTAGATATTGAGTGGGGAGAAACCATAATCAGTATATGTTGCATAAAAATTCAATAAAAAGATACATACATATGTATCCTCATTTTAGTTAGATTCATTGGTAATCTCAACAGCAGTAAATGAAGATTTCCTTTTACCTGAATGTTTTTTAGCATTATTTTATTATTTCCTTGGTGATAGCCACATTGACTAGAATGTTTTAATTTCTATTTCACAAATGGTTAGTGTTACTGAACATTTTTCACTTATTTTCCAGTCATTTGTTCTTAGAATTCACTCCATTTTGTGTTCTTGTTTATTTATTCAATTGTTTGCTCTTTGCAATTTTATTGTTGTACATGTAGATATAGACTTGTGCATCATTAATGCATATAAGTTGATGCTTACAAGGACATGAATCATTAAAACTATATCTCTTGGTACCACACAACTTTATAAACTGATTAAAGAATTTGGAATATGTGAACATTGGTTAATAATTACAGCAGAAGATAGAAGCCCCCAATTTTATTTACCTTTACTGTGACATTTAAGGTCTAAAATGACAGAATTGACAATGATTGCTCAAAATATCATTTTACATATTTTATAATTTATGACATCTTATATACCTATAACATCTTGATGTACATAAAGAAATAGAGCAATGCTTGGGAAAATTTAAATCTCTGGAGCTCAAAAAACACAATCCTGACAGTTCTTCTTTCAGAGTGGAAGTAAGCAGTTGGTTACAGTTTATTTGATAAAGCTGACTGGATTTGGCAGTGGTTCTCAACTGGGGGCAACTTTCATGAGTAGGTATTCAGCAATGCCTCATGATTGTTAACATTAATAAATGACTCTTATCTAAAGACAAGGACCATGGATGATTGAAATACAGCACAATACATAAGATATCTCACACAAGTAAACTGTCAAAAAAGAATGAAATTAAGAAAAGCTGGTTTCACTGCATTTGACATTCAGCCATAGAAATGGAAGTATAGTTCCCATAAAACAATATTAAAGTTGATACTTTCATGGATCTATGAGTAAATAGAGAAAAGACAACATACTCCCAGGGTAAAAGTTTTAAAAACATAAATTCACATCTGTATTGCTCAAGCTTTGGCCATTATAATTTAATGAAGGAATGGAGTAGATTGAAAACTATAGAATATTTTCTTAAAAACCATTTCCTGACAATTATCTTCATTGAAGGATAGGTATTTGAAAATCAGTCAAGAACTCTAAGATTCCTTTTGAAAGTTCAAACTTTGTAAATTTTGCACTTTAATCCACATGAATTGCTGGCTACAGAAATGTTATTTTCTTAAGACACAGTTGTCCTTTAAATTGCTGAAATCACTGAAGAGGTTACCACACAATCTACTTTTCCATCAACTGCCAGCAGCAGAAACTTTTTAGACATGAACAAAAATAACATAAAAATAATAATACATCTGAAGGGGTATTACAAGACATAATTTCTTTGAGGGTGCATGTAATGTCATAAATTGTAGGAGCAAACTCAAGCAGTTTAGTCATAGGAACCCTGAGATGAAATTACAGCTTTTATAATCCCCTGAGAGGATGTTCTTTGGGAATAATGGAAACTGTAGTCATTTGGAAACATCTGTTCTTATGGCCCCAGAAATTACCTTGGTCATTTGAAGAATGAAAAATACTAAGCTTGTGTCTCAAAATCGAGCTGTGCTGATCATATGAACAACAGGAATGGCAGTGAAGTCAGCCTGGGATATACTAAATATGGGACGGTTTCTAAACTAAGAGTTATGAGAGACACCTACATAATTACACCTATAAAAAGAGATGTTACAGGGGCAAATGCAAAGATTCCAATTGCATATTACAAATTTTAACCATCTTTTCAATAATGTATAAAATAACATTGTAGTAACATGGCACAACATATTCTTTATATTCTAAATAAGGAAATGCTCCATAATAAAATGAATAAAATTAAGTTTAATGGGTATTTAAACCTTGGACATTTCACATAACATTATGATTGTAGACACATTTGAAGTGTGAGGTTTTTAAAGTTTTTTTTTTTACTGTTGTTACTCTTAATTGTGTGTGTATGTATGTCTTCATATGAATGTGTGTCTCTGTGGAGTACCTGTGAGTTCATGTGCTGTCACAGGCCGGATATACTGGATCTCTTGGAGCTGCTATTAGTGGTTGTGTGCCACCCAATATGGGACATGAGAACTGGAGTCTGGTCATCTTAGTTCATGAGGCATCTTTCCTGGTCCTGTTTTGTGTTTTTTATTAATCTGAGTTTCATTTAATTTGGAGGAATTTTTTGCATGAATACTGTATTTCTATCACTTATACCCTTCCCGTTGTCTCCTACACACACACACACACACACACACACACACACACACACACACTGGATACAAGTGCAGAGACCTGCCCAATCCTGAATATCCCTTACAACATTTAAGGAGATTCCTTGCTTATGGCGTGAAAACAATATTTGAAAGAAAATATTGTTTCTTTGACCAAAGTGTAATATTTACCTAATAAAACACATTGTTCATTCAATGAATTCATATCCAGTGTAGAGTCTGTTTCCTAAAATATCTATATTGGAATCATCTCAATCTATGCTCCAGAGTGCAAAAGTTTAAATAATGCAAAAGACCGAAAGAAAATTTACTGGACAATAATTATTTTTTCATTAGTCTGTCAGTAATGGAACATCTAGGAGAATGGTGTTGGGAGCCAGCATGGGCTCGTAGACTTCTGAAGAGATGAGAATAAAGAATATGCAGAGGGAAGCTATAATTCCTCCCAATTAGTTTTGACAAGGCTCAAAATTCTTCTTGCAAACTTTAAACTGAGCAAGGCTCACTTTTGGAAGAGGTTCAGGTCTACTCTGCATTTGTTTTAATTTAAATGATTGTATGGTTTCAAGTGCAAATGCCATCAGCTCTGTGTTGTTCCGGCAATGGACTACAGATGTACTGTAGATGTGTTTACTGCAAAGAATATCACTTCTTTAAAAGAAGATTGGGAGCCACTTTGCCTAATGAATAAGAACATTAAAAAGTAAAATAAAAACATAATAATAAAAGAACTTGAATTTGAGAAGAAACAGTTTAGAGGACACAATGACAAGTTGGAAGCAAGGTGGTAGTAGATGAATATAATCAATATATATCATATAAAATGTGACTTTCAATGAATAACATATATTTTTAAAACCCTCTCATTTTTCTTAACATAGTTGCTGTTATAGACGTCAGAAATATGGTTCATATATTGCTTCCCAGGCTTCCCTTATGCCTTCATGATTAAAACTTCAATAAATAACTGGTGGTTACAGTGGAGTTTCAGGTACCAGCAATACTGACTCATTGGACAGATTATTTGTTATGGATCCTTCAGTATTCTACACAATATAATGTTTAGCAGAACCTCTCTGATCTCCATCTCAAGGACCAGTAATGCCTTGAATTCTGACAACCAAAACCAATCTCCAGCTATCTTTAGCACTCGTGCTTCTCAAAAGAAGAACACAGGCCCTTGTGAAGGACTCCCGGACTCCAGGACAAATCTAATGTCAAAGATTATTGACCACTAGAGACCCGGTTCATGTATCCTTGGATACTGTTTTTATTCAATTGTTCTGTAAAGCAAAAATTCTTTCACAGACTGATTCAAAGCCACCAAACGCACTTATTCTACCACTTGTAGATCATGTGCCATCTAGTTATGCTACCTTACTCCCCACTAGACACCCCAATACTCTTATGTGTCCCATAAGAGTACTCCCTCCTCAAAAAATCATTTTTGAAATCCATGCTTTATTCCTCAGCTCAGGGTGACCTTCTAGCTTAAAACAAAGCCCTCAATAGAGCCCCATTGCCTTTCTCTACATTAACCTTAGGAGGATGAACATAAAACTGCACTCCTGTGCTCTATCTCTAAAGGCAAAGGGCCTCTACAAGGTATCATTGCATCAATTTTATTAATGGGCATATTCATATTGTTCTAACTATACTAATACATACAAGTGGTTCTAAATGTGGGCCAGGAAGACTTTAGATTATTGTCTTTGTATGAAACAATCCCCTTGATTCTCTAGCTCATAAGATGGATGATATTTGGGTTTTTCTTTAGGGGGAAAATAAAAGAGCGAAAATTGGCTGATTTAGAACATAGAGTCATTACTCTTTACCTTACCTTATTTCACATTAGAATGATGTCGTGACCATTTACATTAAGTGGTTAGTTCAACATGGTTAAGATTAAATTTACCTTCTTTTGGGATCAATATCACCCCACCTCTTTTCATCCTCATTAATGGAAATATTGTGTGCTGGAAATGTATGTGGGGTGTGTGGGATTAGTGTTGCATGTGCACATGTGTGTGTATAAGTGAATTCCAGAAGCGACCAGCATCCCTACTTATCCATTTTCCAGTCTCCTCTGACCATATAGCATCCTCATAGCATCCTCAGCCATACACAGCCTTTTAGCATGTGTGGTGAGATTCTAATAGAAATTGTCATGCTTTTATAGCCAGTGCTCTTAGCCAATGAACCGGCTCGCCAGCCAGTCCCCAAACTGGAATTTCCTTCTTTACTTATTTCTTTTCTTTTAAAATTTCAGGCATGTGTGCTGTATTTGAATCATTTAAACCCCTTCCTCTGTCCCTCCAACTACTCACATGTCCTCTTCCTTCTTTTCCTCTGACACTGGTTAATCTTTTAAGGGGCTCATTATTGGAGAAGCCTAAATTTACCTTTTTTTCTTTTGTCATTTATTGGCTGCCTATAGCTCTTTATCTAGGTATGGGCCTTAGTGAAAATTTCCCCAAGCATATTGGTATGTCAGCTGGTGATGACATTGTACTAATCTGGCTTGGGTGACCATAATGTTAGTATTTCATGATTAAAGTTTTCCTGTTTTGTTTTGAAGACACTATGTAGCAAGAAGCATCCTGGACCCCTGGTTATTACAAACTTTCTGTCCTCTTTTCCATAATTTTTAAATATTTTTTTTGTGTAGGGATTATTTTGTATATGTATCAACTGGAGCAGGACACCCCAAGGTTGTTAGCTGTTCTCTGCAATTTGACCAGCTGCAGCTTTCTATAATGTTCTCCTTACATCACAAGAGAAAGCTTCTTTGATGATGGATAAGAGATACACTTATCTGTAGTTATAAAGATACACATTTAAGAAATATTTAGAGAATTTATTGACTTAAGATAATGGCAGTGATGGGTTCTCCTCACTGTATTTCTGTGACCTCTTTAGCCACAATAAATTGGTTAGGTTAAACTGCAACTGTTTATGCACTGAACAACACCTACCTTCTTCTTTCCTCAACCCAAGGAGCCTGATTAAATACAACACTACACTCTTTGTTCTAGCTTTTATGTCCAATAAAGTATACACAAACACACACACACACACACACACACACACGCACACGCACACGCACACACACACATACACACACACAAACACACACACACAAACACACACGCACACACACACACAAACACACACACACTCATAAAACTCACAGTCATACATACAAGCAAAATTACATGAATTTGGAGATACTAAATATGTATTAAATATATAAATAGATCTGAATGATACATGGTTTTCCCATCGCCCCAATAATTTCTCTTAGCTCTCCTTTGGTATGAGAATATTTCTTGAAATCTTGAACCACTCAAACTGTAGCTTACATGGAAAACCTGTGAGGCCTTTCCTGCTTGGTATAATAGAGGATAATTACCTAATCTATCTGTAAAGCATCATCTTATTTTAATAATCTGTGTTATGACAACCATTTTCTAAATTGATTTTGTTGTTTGCATATGTATGTTTCTGTAAATATTTTTCTTGTTTATGGTAATTTTTTAAATTTAAAATTATTATATTTAAATTAAAATTCATATCCCCGTCACAGTATAAATTAATAAGTCTAATGATTGTGTTTATCTTATTCACCATTATACCCTCAGTCATGTAACCTTAGGAAACTAAGCACTGAATTAGATCAATTATAGATTTAAGGTCAAAAATTGGGACAGATCATCATATCAAGTTCTGTCTTTTCTTTGCTTATCTAGACCAAGGTTGGGCACCTCTAGTTTTTTTCAAATACCCTATCACAATTGTCATTTTACAATTCCCATAAAATTAAATCTGAAGATGAAGAAAACTAAAGGCTACAGTTAAAGCAATGGGTCATGTCCACTGTAATAGAAATTATTGAATGTGTCCAACCTGAGATGGTTTTTATTCCTCTTTATAGTGAGAAAATACATAGAGTGTTACAAACACGTAGGAAACGGCTAAAATTGTTGAGCTAAAGGCTGGCTCCTTACACTGCAATTTCTTATTTTATCACAATGACACAACATAAAGTTCAGAGCATATAATGGGGTGAGAAGAAAGTCTTCCAAATACCTGGCAGGCGTATCTTTCAATTTAATTCACCTGTCAGCCAGGCAATGGTGAGTGAACCTATTATTGGCAGTACTGTTCCATGGATACGTTCAAATGTGCTCCCGTCGTAGTGACACAGAACAAGTCATCACATCCCTCTCCCTACCTCCCCGGATTTATTTCTTGATATTTTTTAAAGGGAAAATTCCCATAAGAACCAAGTAATATATCATGTCTACTTTCTTTAGAAAATGGAAAGAGATTTAATTTTGGAGCACTGAAAAGTAATGATTTTAATTATTTAATTTTCTTATAAATGGAAGACAATCTACCTATGCTCATATCATTCATCATAATGAAATAATTCTCTCATTTATTTTATTTTACAGGACAGAAAGAAAGAAAAATGAAGATAAGAAGATTACAAAAAAAGGGGGGATTACATTTCTGATACAGCCAGTCTACTTCATCAGAATAGACACTAAGTTTACTGAATTACTTCATTTTCCACTGCTATAACGAAATACCCAAGGATGAATCATTTTCAGAGAAAGTACATTAGGTGAGCTTACAATTTTGGAGGCTCAAGAGCATGGGGTAAAGTTGGGCTAGCCCTGGTAAAAGTCTTATTGTATAAAGAATTGTGATAGCTGAACAAGTTTAAATGAATAACATAGAGACAAAAAGCCAGAGGGAATCCCAGAGACCAGTTTCACCCCTTTGTAATAACCTACACTCAGGTCAACTAGTCAAAGTATTATAAAACTATATGAATCTCGACCAAGGACAGTGGCTCAATTGACCTTCCCATCCCATGTCCTTCAATGACCCATTGTCTATACTTTCTACATTTCTTCATATTGTCCCACTGTGAAGACACTTTGGAGGCACATTCAATCTACCTTCTTATCAAGGACAGACCGTAATAGTTCAAAGCTCAGCTCATTATGATTGTGTACAAGTGCAGATAAAAGCAGATGAGAAGCTAGAATGTTTAATATAGTCACATATAAAATTTAAATATCTGCTTAATATACATATTTTAAAATAAAAAGCATGAATCACACAAATACAAAGATGATCATATATTAAGGATTTTATACAACTCATTATAAAACAAAGCTGGTGAGATGTTACAGGCAATTAAAGGGAGAGCTGAAAAACAGGCACTCTTATCACAGGAATATTATATAAGGAAACAAATAGAAGCACATTGGTATTTCCCAGAGTGAGGAGGTTTCCTTTTAACCAGCTAATATTAATTTTCATGTATACACACATTTTACTTTACATTTTATCAGTTGTCTAAAAGTGTAGTTATCAAAGTGCTACATGACAATTATGACAATTTAGGTACGGTTTCCTATAGACATCCACATTTTCCTTTGCAAATACATCAACTGCATCAGCTTAAAGGGTCTTCCTCTTTGGCACCACTAATTCTTTTCTTGTATCTTTAAATCACTTCACTAATGCCATCACCATGGTAAACAGCCTGTGATCACAGACTGCTGTCTGTTTTTTATAGTTTGTTTTATAATTTTAAGGAGCCCAAAATAGTAATATATTTTTCAATAGAAAAAAATTGAAAGATAAATAATATAAAGAAAATATTGCTGTTTAGTGATCTGTTTGCATAGTAGATGAGATTGCTTTAATACGCATCCTTTAGTCATCAACACAAATTTAAGGTGTATTGTAGGAATCAGATGCTGTCCATCTTTTATGGTAGGCTGGGATGTGGTGGTGCATGCCTTTAATCCCAGCACTCGGGAGGCAGAGGCATGTGGATGGCTGTGAGTTCAAGGCCAGCCATATCTCCAAAGTGAGTCCAGGACAACCAAGGTTATACAGAGAAACCCTGTCTCTAAAAACAAAAACCAAAAAGAAAGAAAGAAAGAAAGAAAGAAAGAAAGAAAGAAAGAAAGAAAGAAAGAAAGAAAGAAAAAGAAAGAAAGAAAACAAGATGGTGGCAAGGTCAGAACTGACACTCAATACTTTGCACTAAATATAGTCCTGATGACTTGAAAATGGCGTTTGCATATCTGAATGGCATGTGTTCATAGGCCCCATGTACTTCCACTCTCTAGTATAGTAGTCATTGACCTGAAAATCTTTGAGAAATCTTCAGTTCTACACTTGTCAACAAGCTTCTCAGGAGGAAAATGATGTCAGGCACACTCCAGGCAAATGTTTCCCCCATGCTTACTGAAGGGCAGTGACAGGATTCTTGTCAGTATTCCTTAAAGTAACTCAGGCAAATAACAGTGCCCACAGACAGCATTCCATAAATGTTCATCAATATAACAAAATATATTAAAATACCATGAGGAGCTTTAAGAAAGAATTCTCTAACAATTTTTAATATGGTTCACAATTTGCAATGTAAACTGGCTGGCTTGAGTTCACGATCTTTCTCTGTCAGACGTCAGTGTGCTGTGATTACAAGAATGCTCCACTGTATCCAGGTGTGTCTTCCAATTTTTGTAGGACCCAGATATCAAGTTTTAAGTGTATAAGTCTGGGTGAAAGATACACACATCTTAGCCTTCTGATAGTTTATTAACAGTTTTATCTTTGACTCTACAGTTCAGTTACAAACTCTCCCATGGATAGTTAAAAAAAAAAAATAGGTTGGGTCATCTCAAAAGCACACAAAAAGTACACTAAAGGTCCTCTGTGTGTTCCAGAAACATGTCAGTGTTTCACAGAGAGGTTGGGACAATCTGCCACAGGGGGAACAGAAACCTTCTACCCAGTAGGTAGAGTCTTCTTTTGCTAACCTCATCAGGATACAGACCAAAAGCAAAAATTGGCTCCCACAAATCATTGGGCAATGAATCCTTTAAACTGAATTTTACACATCCATTTTGTCAAAGGATTTCTGTTGTGACTACTATAAATAATTTTACCAAACTTAACTTTTTAAATGAGAAATATGAGCTGCCAGATGCATAGTTCACTTGTATAACATTCAGGAAAAAAAGATGCATATATATGTATCTGTTTTTAACTTGATTTAATTAGTACCCCAGTGACCGTAGCTATTGAAATCAGTTTGTTCAGAATTTTTGCCAAGCCTGTCAAAGGTCTTTTACTCAGAAAGGAGATTTCTGTAGTCCAATGAAAATAAAGAGGCAGAAGAAAAGTGACCTTTAAAAACTACATTTTGTAGTTAAATATAAAGGAACAATGTGCTCGGCTGAGAGTCAGTCTCTCCTACTTCTTCCCCTTTCAAAAATCTTTTAATGAAATGGTGTCCTGATTCTGAAGTCATGCTTAAATTAGGTCCCTGGGATTAAAAGTTTTATTTTATATTATTATTTGTTTCATCTCTGTTGTAAAGAGCTAATGGGCTTTTTGTTATTTCTTCAGACCAGTAAATTGCAATTTATCTATTTAAAGATAATAGTGAGAGTTGAAAAGGTAAAAAAAAAAAAAAAACCAAACCTGTACACTTTTGCTGCAGTCATCCTTCTTCAAATGCTTCTAGTTTTCTTGAATTTGTTTGCTGTTCTCGTCTCCATGGCGCCTTTTGAACATATTCCTTAAAATAAGGCCTCATTACACCCATGCATTGGACCTCACTTCATACAGATAAGGGAAGAGTCATTTTTGTTTTACTTACTGTTCTATTGCCATGAAGGGGCACCATGACCAAGGAAACTTTTTTTTAAAAAAGAATCTTATTGGAGGTATGCTTGCAGTCCATTATCATCTGGACAGGCGGACAGGCAGCAGGGTGGCACGCAGGTGGGGTGAGAACTTTAAAGTTGGATCTTTAGGCTGGGAGACAAAGGGAAAGGCAGCATGGAGGCTTTTGAAACCTCAGAGCCCAACCCCAGTGACATACCTGCTCCAAAAAAACCAGACCTCTTAATCCTTATAATCATTATAATAGTGCCAGTACCTGATGACTAAACATTCAAACATATGAGACTATGGGAGTGGTCATCTCATTCAAACCACCACAGGTTCCTACAAGTCAATTTCCATTGCTCATTTTTTATTACCCTAATATCTGCTATGAAATTCTACTTCATTTAACATATTGTAATATGAAGACCACATTCTTACTAACCCTAGTAAAGATAAGTCTTGTCTGCTGAGTGTTTATTCTAACATGCTGGAGAGATAGCTCAGAGGTTAAGAGCACTGACTGCTCTTCCAGAGGTCCTGAGTTCAATTCCCAGCAACCACATGGTGGCTCACAACCATCTATAATATGATCTGTGGCCCTCTTCTGGTCTGCAGGTGTACATGCAGGTAGAGCACTTTATACATAATAAATAAATCTTTGAGAAAAAAAGAAAAAATCATAAGCTTAATTTTAGAAAAAAAAAGAGTTCAGAAGGAGAATTCAGAATCACTCACAGAACAAATTTAGGGGCTTTGTGCACCATCTCATCTACTGAAGATGTGAAAATAAATAAAATGAAAGAAATGAGTTTGTGATACAATGATTAAAACAGGGCATTGTGTGTGTCTAGGGTGTCTGAAAGCCCTTAGTGACAAAGAAATGACACTTACAAAAAAGAAGAATCTAGACAAGATTTTCTCAGCATTCCTAATGCAGCCACCTACCTTTAATATACTTCTTTGTGTTGTTATGAGCCCCAACCACAAAATATTTTTGTCTTAGGCTATTTGATAACTGTAATTTTGCTCCTGTTATGAGTAGTAATGTAAATATTTAATATTCAGGATATCTGATATGCTACCCCCCAAAGAATCTTGACCCATAGGTTGAGAACCTCTGATCTAGAAGAAAATACATTAATAAATTAGCAGACAATTCTTTGAAAGTAATAACAGTTTGAAAAACAAAATTAAAAAATTTTCTTTATTTCACAAAATTATCAAACGCTTCCTTATTTAAATATATTGCGTACTAAGAAATGTAAAATTTATCATTGTGCTTCATTCATCACTCCTATCTTCCTCCATCCTCCATGCATTAAAACATTGGATGAGGTCTGGAGATGAACAATAGTTGAGCATATTTGTGGCATACATAACGATAAACTTTGCAATTACACTTCACTAAAAACTCCCAAGCCACCAAGAGAGAATAAGAAATAACTTTCTGAAAGTGGAAATTTTCCTGTAGACCAAATGATGTGTCCCTATCAAAAGCTAATCTGTTTCAATGATTTAATAAAATTGTTGTTAAGGACTTAATTGAGGACATGCCAAAAATGTTCAACAAATGTGCTGTTTCAAACTACTCAAATGGAATTGCAAACACACAAAGCAAAATTGTATTCTTTTGCATTTTTAAGACAATATTATCTCTTTTCTTACAATTAGGCCATAAAATAACATATTATGTGGTTAGTTTTAATATTTTGTTGAAGTATAATGGACCAATGTGTGACAAGTTGTGTATTGTTTCTTTTATTAACCATCATCCCAAACAACAGACATTTCTTTCTTCCCAAAGTCACCTAGTAAACCTTTCAATCCTAATGTCTCCCATCCCCTTCTCTAAACAGTCACTGCTCTGATGTCTATCAGGATAAATTAAATTTACTGGTGTTGGAGCCCTTGTTTTTATTTATTATGACTCTTTCACATTAGTATTTGAACCACTAATCGTTATACTTTCAGAGTGGAGTGGTTCCACCTCATATTAACATTCTGTAATTCTGTGTGTGTCTTATGTTGTTGGTTATTATGTTTCATTTTATTTTTATTTTTCTCTGTGAGGTACATAGATCATTCAGAGTTTTCTGGGCATGTATTCTGTCACCACTTGAAAAGGAAAACAAGCAGACTTCTGCAAATGTCCCCTTACAAATCAACTCTTGGGCAAAATCATTATGGGTTATATGCTCAGTGAAGGTTGAATTTTATATACTGCAGTCCAAAGCTTTTCATACATGTTTGACTAGTTTTACATCTTATTCAGCAATGAATTCTACTAATTTCATGTCCTTTTTCCATCGTGAAACAAAGTCATTATACATTTTCCAACGACAAACTAAAAATTTTAATAATTGTGACAGTTTAGAACTCTAGTTATTTAGTCAAATTCCAAAAGGAAATTAAAGGCCCTTTTTAATTTTATTCTTTACTATTAATTTTAATTGTTTTAAATTTAAGAAAAAATTACATAATTTCTCTTGTCCTTTCTTCCCTTTAACCACTCTCCTAGCCACTCCATTATATCCATTGCAAATTTGTGAGCTCTTGTTCTTTAATTGTTTTTATTACATATGTGCATAACAACAAAAATACATAAATATAACCTAGTGCATCTATTTATTGTTGCTTGAGGCTGTCCCTTGGTATTGGCTAACCTATTAGTCAACTTATTTCTGGAAATACTCTAGAAACCCTTAGTTCCCTAGAGCATCTCATCTAGGATTGAGGCCACATTGCATTTCTTCCTTCCAGTACAGCATGTCCATTGGGATTGGTGTTTGTTCAGATCTTATCTAGGCATCCATATTATTGAATGTAATGGGTGCAGCTTTGCTGTCATTTCTAGGAGACACAATCTTACAGCGAACTTAATGGTCCTCCAGCACTTCATTTTTTTCTTCCTCCTCTTTGGTTATGTACCTTGAACTGTACATGGAAGAGTTTGGTTGTAGATGTATCTGTAGTGGCTGGGCACCCAACAATGAGGTGATCTCTACATTTTGACTAGCTATGGCTTTTTTTGTTATTATCTCCATCTGATGCAAAGAGAAATTTTCTTGATACGGAGTAAGAAAAACAGGTGTATGTGAATACGAGGCTGGATATTTGGGGAAATGTGTTTCTGCTCTGAACTGTAATCCACACCATAATCTTTGCGGCTTTCTGTGTTACAATCACCTTCTAGACTCCTAGGTGCTAACTACACCATCACATTTTACCTGTAATGATAGATTTTAGTAATCATAATATTTTCCTGTATTATATGTTCATAAATTGACCACCTCTTAGGCCATTGGTTATTTCTCAAAACTCCTCGTTCTTTCAATAACTAAGTCTCAATTGCAACTCTACATTTTCAAGTTCACCCATCGATTATATAGCTGCAACCACTCTCGATTTTAGTTTTATTTATCCAACCAAATGTTACTTTTCTCCTCTCTTTTCTTCTACTACTTTGTCAAGCTTTATCCTCCATCCTCAGCTTGACTTCATTAATTTGGCCTCATTTTATTGCCCCTTCTTATATATGTTACTTTCATTAATCACCTTTATTAGGGTGGCTGGCTAAAAGACTTATAAAGAAAGCAACCCGACTTCACCTTCCTTTAGCATTTTAACATTTCCTGAGTGAGACTACAGTGCCCCCTTTTGTCAAAACATTATCCTTGGTAGCATCTGTTAGATTTGGAAAAGTAAAACATAGCCATGAAAACCAACTGCACTTCACCCTTTAAAATTCTATCAGTCTCATAACATGTACCTACCTGTTCTTTTCTACCTTTTTATTTTCTCAGATAACTATTTTGTACCCATCTCTTTCCATTAAGATCTCTAATAACAAATGTCCTTTACTTATTTTCAGGCACTTTTCCTTCCTTTCCAGTATACTGATGAAGAGGAGGATGGGAGGCATGGAAAACACTAGTGGTGGGCTGAGCTTCAGAACCTACGTGGTGTGGTGTTAGGTTGACCTTTTTTTCCACTTAAGGTTCTTACCTGTACTGCATACCAGCTCTGGGTTTTACTTCTGACTCAAAAGCGTTGCTTCAGAACTACCCTTCTTGACTGCCTGTCTTCCCACCTCCCACTTTTACTCTTTATGGAGATAACTCATGGCGTGCAGTTTGACTTTCCACACCTCCTTACCATCCTCTTCTCCTTTTCCCTCCACCCCTCTCTTAGTTCTGGTGCACTCCATAGTCTGTATACTCTACAAAGCACTCCTTGAAAATAGCTGTGACTCACCAAATACTCTTGGAATTTTTAGAAAAGCAGTTTGACTCCGAACACTATTAAGTTGACTTCAAGGATGCAAAGATGTGCCCGCTATTAAATCCAGTTCCTTTCACCCCTTCATTTTTTCTTACTGATAATAACCATTTATAATATTTTTGTTTTCTAGTCTCAGACATTATTAATATATATATATATATATATATATATATATATATATATATATTTTACTTTAAGTAACCTATGCTTTGTTGGTATTTGTTTTACCTTTTTAGGTATTTTGGACTCATTTTGGTTCTTTATTAATTTTCATCTAGAATGAACTATATCATTCGTAGGATGCAGAAACCAGATGAAACGTGAGCTCTCTTGGTCAAATATCATTACTTTTAAGGCAAGAATAGAGCAGTGAAGCAAATATTTCTGGAACCTTCTAAATACTGGGTTCCTGTTCTCAAGTACAAAAAGTTGGTCCTCCTCACAGCGTCGCCTCTAAGGGATTAGTCTTGAAACCCTGTTTTCTTTTTATACATACTCTTTTTTTTTAAATCTACACCTATTATATCTTTTTATTGCTGGTCCCTAGGTGAACTTTTATAGTCTTACAGATTTAAATATTGTGATGTGTTGATGATTTCTGAATTTACATCCACATATTGAATTGTGAAATGATTCTCCCCTTGAAAAAGTGATAAAACTTTCAACATCTCCAGTCTAAATTTTCACATATCCTTGATTCATCACTTTCAATTTTTCATTTCTTAAAAATTTACTCAAATGAGCAGCTCTCTGTATTCAGTTGTTCAGACCTACAACTACGGTATTATTCTTAAAATTTATTATCTGTAACAATTTTATCATAGTCCCATTTTCCCTCACCTCTGCAAGAGTCTCTGTTTATAATACCATAATTCTCGACTGTTTTTTAATGCTCTTCTGGTTGCTCATGCTACTGCCTTCTTTCACAGAGTGATACACATTGGGCAAATACCATCTTTTCTCTTATGTCAGACAGCATGAAGATTGCATTTCTACCTATGTGGTGTTATGGTATATTCAGGGAGCTTTGTGTCTTTCCAAGTTACATCTCAAATGGCACCTTCTGACTTCACTCATATCTTTCCTGGCTGACTTTTTATTACTTAATCAACTCAGAATACTTCAAATGCCCCAGCCTCTTTTTCCAACATATTTCTCCCAGATGTATTGCCCTGCTATATATATATCCTTCCCCTAATTCTTTCTTTCCTGGGGTTGGTTTAGTAAGGATGCTTACCCAATGATGCCATCAACCTAACCATGAGATGGTTATGAATATTCCAGTGTCATTGCCAATCACAAGGTTGCAGATGTGAATAATTTAAGGATCTGGATATCTGGATTATGTAAGAGGAGCTGATCTAGTCATTAGTAAGGTTCTGAGAACACAGTTGCAGCAGAAATAATAAAAATGGTCAGTGGAAGGAGCGGTTGGAAGAGGGTGAAGAAAAGGCAGATCTGGAAGCTGAGTAAGAGCAAAGAAATCAGTTCTTCCTCCAAAATTAGAAAAGGAAAGTCCTGTTGCCAGCTTGACTTGATATTTATGGTTACAGGAAGAAAGTTGGTGTATACCAGGCTAATATGTCTTCTCACTGGTACTCTAACCATAGTCTCTGAGGCTGTAAGGCTGGTTCTCTGTTAAACTCTCTCTTTATTCTTTTTATACATACCTCATGCTATGTACCTATCTAATATGATGCTAACGACCTATCTTAAGATGTGGCTTCTGTAAGTGCATGATGACACCTTTCTTTTACCTACTGCTCTATCTTTAGTCCAGATTGTAGAAGACAACACAACAACAGACACATAATTGATGTTCATCAAGTATTTTATTGTGGAATTCTGCTGGGTAAGATTGAAATCTGACATCTCCATGTAGCCATTTGTGATCATTCTATGATGGTGGACTCCCATTACTCAGCAGGGTTCTCTCTCCAGCTGATCTTGTAAGGAGCATCACATGCCTGACCCTTTCCTGATAAGAATATTGGTTAGCAAATACCTGGGGATACCTAGGTACCCCACCCTATTCTAGGGATATCCTAGCCCCCAGCAAATGAAGTTTAATCATACCTAAAAGTTCTTCCCCAACCCATAGGATAATTAAGCACTGTTTTCTCCTTCTTATGATAGGACCCTTTGCTATTGCATGTAAATGAAGTACTGTATTACCACACGTAGATTGAATATCCTGGAATCCCTAACTACAGCAAATCAGACAAGTTCACCCATGAACTCTTCCACTGCCCAAGACATAAATAAAGGATGACTGGCCTGCTTGCTTTCTTGGGTGTTCAAGTGCTCAAGCCATTCCTCCACCATGACTGTCTCCATTTATTCTGGGGGAGAGCTGCCACTGGACACCTATGGTCAGACAGCAATGGCAGAACTACCATGGAAATGTGGAAACCCACTCTGCTCCATCACCTCCAGTATAGTGCTGACCATGGGATGAAGCACCCACTCAGGCCTGCAACTCACCTTACCTCCATACTGGCCAGGTTCAGACTTCCACCCTCTTCCTCTGCTATCTTTAGCATAGCAAATAGGACTGTAACACTTTGGTTTCCTCACAGGCTTGTGGAGCTCACAAGTCTCCACTGCCTCCAGAAACCAGCAAAGCAATTTGACTCTAAAAGTGCTAAATTGTAAAAGAAGTAGAAATAATTTCCTCCTCAACCATGAGACCCAGAATCTGGTCAACCACCTGGGTCTCAGGCCTCTAAGCCACCTCTGAGAAAGAAATTGATCCTTGGGACCTTTAATATCAAGATCCACCCTTTTTTGTCTGGAAGCAAGGAGCATTTGGACCAACCCACTGGATATGAAACCAAGGCCATCTGCTGGATGCTGAATGACATTTGATAAAATAATAACTTAATAAGTTATTCAGACTTGCTTATTTCATTCTTACATATTATTTTTACTCAGTGATTGTATGAAGTTTTTTGGCATTGCACAGCATACTAGCATACTAGCATAGCTAGTGTGTGTGTGTTTGTGTGTGTGTGTGTGTTGTTTATGAGAGAGAGAATAAGCTTGAATTAGTAAAACATCTATATTTAACTAATAGTGGCATGATGAGTGGGTTGTACCGTATGGTGATCATAACATTTAATCAATAGAATCAACATAAGGAGCCTAAATATTTCACATTTGTGTTCTGATTATTTCTGCCACAGAAATGATGAATGAAGTCAGCTATGAAGTTTAATCAGAATAAAATAATAGAAAAGACACATGAAAACAATGATGGGAGGATAGAAATACTTCTTTATTTTATTTCAACATACTGGTTATTAGATGTAATGAATAATACAGTGAAGACAGCTCAAAACCTGTCTCCTTTATTCATAAATTAACTGTTCTTAGCTTACTACCACAGATTATTCCCATTGGCACTCAGTCTCTAATATATCACAACTTAAAAAAAAATCACCTCCTAAGCATGTTGGTAGAATGCCAGTGCCTTAGGTTTGACTTTACACAGTTTTCCGTTATGCACATAAAATAGCAGGTTAAGAGAACAAGGAATTCTTTGAAATAAGTAAGAATTAGTGTAGGAAAACTGGATACATTCCAAATACTTTTTGCAAAAATAAATTATAAAGGATATTATGTACAATTTTGCATTATTTTCATACTAGAGGCTTCTTAGCAATGTTTTAGACTGTGTCATAAGCTTGCATTCATAATCAGCACACTAGTTACTCAGCACCTGTACAATATACAGACTCACTGAGCCATGTTGAAGAATCGGTGTTCCCAGAAGACACTGCTGTACCAGGAGTATTTACAGACTGGAACATAGGGATTGCTTTGTGGAAATTTTCATCTGTATGGTAAAATTAGGATATTTACTCTTTACTCCCCATTTTCATATTTAGAATTAACTTGGTAATATGTGTCTGTATATAACAATGTTAATATTCTCAGAAACAGTTTTTAATATTTCTCACAGTGACTTTCAAGATACTAGACAAGAAACTAGTGTGAGTTCTTTCTTTTTGGCTTTGCTGTTTTTCCTGGGGTTTCATAAAGGTATAATACTGCCCCCTTTGTATCTGTAATTTTATTTAGAAAATGACACTAAGTCATGGGGTGGCTAACAACAAATGTAGATCATTGACACACTTTCTGCTTTCAGTCTATGTCCCATTAATGAATAAAGCTCTTTGGTGATAATCAGTTGTCACTTTGCAAAGCCACATTTGGATAGGCTAGAAAAAGAATGAAAATATTAATATTTCAATATTTCCATGAGAAAAGTGCATATATGTTCATATAAACATATATATATGTGTGTGAGTATCTATATAGATAGATAGATAGATAGATAGATAGATAGATAGATAGATAGATAGATATAGATAATAGATAGATAGATAGATTCATGTGGTAATGAACACAGGCAGCCTTAATATAACACTCATCAAACATCTGGTATAACAGCTAATTCATTTGAATTATGCAAACCAATATTAGGAAGAATGCACACAACATGACAAGTATCATTAAGAATAACATATACATATGTATTAATGTGAACTAAATAACTAAAGTTCTGTTATATTTCTTCAAGTAGCTGTCTTCATAATGGAGGTAAGAAAACTGAGAAAAAAAGGAAATGGATTTCTTATCCAAGGTCAATTCCATAGGTCAGGCACAGAGCTAGAGTGAGACCTTATCCATCAGAGCAGATCAACACTCTCTTGAAGTTGGCATATTACACTGAAGGTAACATCATACGCGTATCTAATAAAGACTTTAAGCTACTATAGTAGAGTGTCTTCAGACAAAATTCGAATTGATTGAAACTTTCCTCTGAAACCTGAATCAAAGCAAACCCCATCTTTTCTTTCTGAACCTCTTCTCTTGTACTGAAGGGTCCAAAGATAGCACACAAATGGATGTTTCTCTGATACCTGTGGCTTATCAGTAAGAATAGAAGTAATGGAAATCTCATGAGGAAGCCTGCTCTTCAAAGATTTCCAATCCCATTTTTGAACTCAAAAAGCTTGAATTAGTTTCAGATTAACATCCGAGGCTTTGAAAGAACTTCTTCCAGAGTTCAGCTATCACAAGGATGTTGGACCCTTGAATTTATGTTCAATTTTAGTGGCAAGAAGAAGGAAATGGGCATATGGTTGGGTTTTCTTCTATTTTGATTTATTCTTCTGTTTATTTTTTTTTTCGTCTTTTTGCTGTATGCCTTGTTTTCTTCTATTTGGACTTTAACTATATTAAAAAAATAAGTATTCACGTGCATGCATGTCTACGCAAAGGATCACTATATGCAAGACACAGTTTCTCAGTCTCCTGATCTAATGAGGTAACTCATTGTGTCATTGTCTTAGTTTCTTTTCTGTTGCTGTGATAAAACATTTTTGACAAAAGGGCTACTTTATTTCTGAAGTCAGGAGAGGAGAACGATGAGTGTATTGTGGTAGTGCTCAGATCATTTCATCACTCTTATACAGTCCGGAATCCCCTGCATACAGGATGCTGACAACCACAGAAGGTAGGTCTTTGCTTCTAAATGAAAACAACCAAGATGGCCCCGACAAGTATAGCCAGAGGCTCATCTCTCAGTTAATTTTAGATTCTGTCATGTGGTGAACACTAGCCATCACAGTCATCTTATTTTTCTCTGCATGTGATAGTCCATGTGAAGTCTGGAAGAGGCTATCACTTTCCAACACACTCCACAGAAAGAAAGTGTATTGCAGGGGTCTGCAAGAAAGCATGATTATCACTGCTTTTCCTCTTCCTGATCCTTGGGGTTTCTTCACTGCAAACTACCTGTGATGGCTGTAAGAATTTGTCTCAAAATTTTCCTCACACTTTACCACATGTTCACAATAATTACCAGATAGTTAAGTAATATGATATTATAGAGTTGAAATCTATCTCGGTCTTCCCTGTAGAATTTAAAGCATTATGACTTAGTACTCACAATAAATGTCCCTTGAAGACACACTAGAGATGTGACAAAACACACATAGTATTTTAATTGGAGAAAGAGAATCCAGTCTTTTATAACAGGCTTAAGTAGCATTCTATTAAGGAGAATTCAATCCATGGCAACTTCCAGGATGCCATTCATCTGCATCCTTTGCCAAGCCCTGCTTTTGAGGATTGCTCTCATGCTGAGAGCTGGTGTCTGTAGGAGGTTAGTGCAGCCTTGAAGTTTTACACTGTAGCCCTAGGTGCTTTGTCAGATTTTAGAGAAGAAAGCACTTCACATCTAACTGTGTAAATGGAGGCAAATGCTAATATGGTTTTATATGTTCATGTTTATATTGAAGGAACTAATATTTAATCTTATTCAATTAAAATCATCCACAGAACATTTGCCTGAAGACTGTGCACATCTGGAAGCTGATGACCATTGTTGGGAGGGGATGAAAACACGTGGATGTTGTGTGATGCAGAGTTAAGGGGAATATCAACAGGAAGGTCACTGTTGCGTACTTGCTAGCAATTCCACTGTGGGTAGCACTGCTAATGACAACAAGAGGAAAAAATACAGAAAAGAAAGAGTACAGAGCTCTTCTCTCAGGTTAGAACTCTGTTCCCATGGAAGTTTCATATAGCATGCCTTCAAAGCCTGACCCTCAGATGGTTTATTGTGTGTTTTATTGTTTGGCTTATTTCCCCAAGTTGCTTACTATGCTTTAAGAATTCTCTGTTCCATGTTGAAGATGTTATGTAAGCTAGAATATAAGGCCACTTCATCAAGCGGTTATTAATTCTTATTTATCATATGAAATATAAACTTTGAAAACATGCATGTGTTTTCCTTTTATTAATGTATTTTGTCACGGGAGTCCATTCAAATATCATTAGAACTAAGGGAAAACAGTTTTCTATGTTGCCATTGATTTGTCTATTTCTTTCTTCACTAGTTTTAGGTCTTTGACAGTAATCTAATCCATATAATGAATTTAAGACATTTTTATCCCCTATTATTGTATCTCATTACATCCTATTCTCTTGACAAAGACCTTCTTTCTTCCCAGGAGGCCCTCTCTTACACTCACATCATTTTTCTGTGTTAGACTCATGGAGGTTTTTAGGATTACTGCATGAGCATGAGTGGAAGGTACTGTAGTGACACATGGGCAACTCATCAGAGGCTGCACCTCTGAAGAAAATGGCGGCAGTGACCATTTCTAGAGGTCATGTTCTACCTATATCTAGTAATATCTGACACTTGTAGCAATAAAGAAGACTTTTTAAATGATGGATTCATTCATCAGCTTCTTGACCCACTCATCATCTCCTTTGTAACCATATAGTGTCAAGTTAATTTTTTCTTCTAGTTCAGGACACAAGTATCAACATCCTCCATGAAAAGCATTAATGAAATAAGTACTCCTCAGTTTCGTGCCTTGAGCCTTTGATGTACAGATGCCTTACATGATCCCTGCTTTCTGACGAAAGACAACAGATTCCTAACCTCTCGTGTGCTTTGCTGGCCATTCCTTATCTTTCCTCACTGCTTCTATTTTGACTATTTTTCTTTTCTCTAGTTTTCTTTTCCTTCTTTTTTCTAGTCTGGAGACCACAGCATTTATGCTGCTCTGTACAACCCCTGCTGTTTAACTTGTTCTTCATGTTGTTTTCTTGACTTAGGGGCTCATCGACTAAAATCACAGCTAAATTTTCCTGCTGCTCAAGCTCTTTGAGTTTTAACACCCAGAGTAGAATTTCTTTTCTTGTTTCTACTTGCAGAGTTTCTTAGAGCCTGCTGCCTATAGCTCTGTGTACTACGCATCCTCTGCAAACGTGGGACATTAAAACTCCATTTATTAGCAATCTCTAGAGAAGACAGGCTAGCTAGGATACTGGGAAAACCTAGACGGCAGTAAAGTTCCTAGGCTGGACAGCACTGGGATTCTGATTACTCATTAAATACTTGTTGAATCTTACTTACTTATCTAGATGATGAATAAGTGTAAATAGAAGAAGGAAACATGGACAAAGGCTTGAAAATTGTGACAAATACTGAAATGATGGAAGACAAGCAACATATTACAATTCAAATAAACCTACGGATCTCTAAGGATGAAGTACTGTATGTGAAAAACGAAAAAATTTAAGGCTCTTTTAAGTGTGTGATGTTAGAACTATGAAGAATTCCTAGCCTTATTTACGTTTATGAAGAAATTATATTTTGGTGTTACATAGTTCATTACATCATATATGTATGTGTTCTTACATATATGTATGTGTATGTTCATGTATCTATGTCTCTGTCTGTCTGTGTACATGTTTCTGTGTGTATATATTTTTGCTATTTTATTCCATTCTTTAAGGAACAAGCTGACCATTTACCTTATATTCTTCTTTGCCCAGTAGATATAAAATTAGTACAGAATCTAATATGAGCATCGTAATAGCACCTTCATTTATTTCCTTATTCCTCTTTACAGCTCACCTTTGGAGCTCCCAACTCATGCATAGTGCATGAGCAAGACACAGTGGTAAGATGAATGAGGAGGATGGGCTGACAAAGAAACAAGAGACTCAATGACAGAAGAGCCAGTGTGCATAAAGATCCTTATAGTAAGTTTCTAGATTAAAACACACACACACACACACACACACACACACACACACACACACACACACACA
>OU015753.1:101827891-101844324 GCA_907169655.1 Acomys percivali
TATGTATAACTTTAAACATGTAACTTGCTTAGTGTTCTCAAACAGGTTATTCAAGTCTTGACTACATGTCATCCTTCAATTGTGATCTAAAGGTACTGTCTCAGATCAGTTAAAACACACCGTATATCAAGAGACATGTAATTGAGACTTGAATGTACCCACCTGAGATTTATTTTTTAATTTTTTAAAATCCATTTTTATTTTTTCATGTATTTAATGTATATCATGCTCTACCTATGTATTCATGTACATAACAGAAGAGGGGATAAGATCTTAGGAGAGATCATTTGCTGGGATCCCATGTGGTTGCTGGGAATTGAACTCAGGACCTTTGAAAGAGCATCCAGTGCTCCTAATGGCTGAGCTATCTCTCCAGCCCTGTGTTTAAGAATATTTTAACCTTGTGGAATGATAATTCAAGATATTTACCACCAAGCACATGAACCATTAGAATAAGGCCATTAAATGCCACCACTGCTTTTCTGGCACAGTTCAGTTTTTATCACAGGAATTGGTTACTTCTGTAAAATCAGGGCTCATTATTACAACAGAAAAAGTCAGTGGTGCAAGTAATGTGGAACTGGAAATTTAGAACTGTAATTTGGTCTTGATTTTGGAAACGCTTATCTGATATCTTCCCAAGCTTTCCTCCTAACTGTATTTGTTTTGCAGATGCCCACGTTAGCTTCGTTTTTAGAACAGACTCACTTGTCAGGAATTTAGATAGCAGCCACTACATCAGATTCTGCCTGACTGACTTGGAGTACCTTCCTCCAGTCCGTGTCAGAACAAGGATTTACTGACCACTGTTTCTTTCAGAACATTAGTCATGGTGTAGGCGTCATAAAAATAAGTGCTGTTACTGATTTTTATAACACTTTATTCAGCCAAGATAAAGGTTGGCAATGCATATCATAGAAATAATAGCTTTGTAATTAATTTTTGGTGGAGAAGAAGAAGGATGACATTTCTACAGTGGAGCTTGTGAGACTCAACACACTGTGTTATTATATTGTTTCTTTTTTCAATTCATGTATAGTTTCTGACTTAAAAATTGTGCAGATTGATTACTAAATATTTTTGGCTGTGATACTAGCCTTTAATGGCTGAACCATCTCTCCAGGATGTGATTACTAAATAATGTGTCAATTTTCATGGATACTAAAATTCTAAAGTGTAGCTATTACTGCTTCTGTCTAAATAAGCTGTCTTATCTCTATACCTTTAAGTTTTCACATTTGAAAAACTGGGATACTGTCTGCCTTGCATGATCATTTTCAAAATCAGAACACGTGAGCCTATACAACACTCAATATTGTACCTGCCCCATAACAAATGTTCAGTAAAATGTTATTATCTCAGTAAATAATATTATTAAGCATTATTTACCAATACCTATAAGTGTCTTGAAGATGAGGGAGAGTGATATGTTGCCATTGTCAAATTTTGACATAATTTAGGATGTCTAGTTTAAGCTTTTGATGATAAACAGGAAGTTACAAGTAACAGGAAAGGCCAATTGATGGAAAAAGAGCATGTAAAAATATGTGGCAAGATTTTATGCTGAGATATTAGAATGGTCTGGTGTGACCCTTTGGCAGAATGTCATATAGAAGGAGAGCTAGGAAGAAATGAAACTGTCTCCAGAAATGAGTACAAAATACAAACAAGTATGGTATGAACATCACATATGTCAGAAAAAAATACAAATGAACAATTTTAATGTGTATTATGGCAAAAAGTATTGTGCTACATGCCTAGATTTATTTATATTTTGTTTTACTGCTATAGTGGGAGGAATAGAAGGAAGAGAAACCATATTCAAAATATAATGTATGAGATAAGAATCAATTTTCAATACAAGAAACATCCAACACTCAATTCTTTGAAAAGATAAACAATATTGACCCAACTAGCTGAAAGAAGTAAACAGATGTTCCACCTTATTATTTCCAGAGACAGGCTTTGTCAGTTAGCTTGGAGTTCCCCAAATTTATTAGGCTGGCTGAGTAGGGAACTCTTCTGGTTTGCAGGCTTATGTTAATGTCATTGGTGCATTTGGGTGAACTTTTTTAAATCGATAATTTCATTCATTCATTCATTCATTTATTTATTTTATAATTTATTCACGTTACGTCCTGATTGTTTTTCCCTTCCTCTTATCTTTCGTTGCCCACCCTCCCTCCTTTTTCTGCCCTCTTCCCCTCCCCTCGACCTCTGATCAGGGGACTTTCTCCCCCACCATTTGATCACAGTCTAACAGGTCTCATGAGGGTATTGGGGTGAAATTTTTTGTATCTTGAGAGGTCCAGTTCTGTCCTGTTTGTCTTCATGTGAGAATCCAGTTTACCCAGAACCACCTGTTGAAAAGATTACTTTGTCCATTGAGAGTATTTAATACTCTGCTGTGATATCCACTAACCATAGAAAAAGTCTCTCTTTTGGACTGTTAGTTCTGTTTGAACAGACGCTGGTTTATGTGTCTAATTCCTATTTTAACCAGTGTACTTTACGGCAGTTTGAAATATGATGTGTGGGTTTTCTAAATTAGTTTTTTTCTTCCAGTGTTGCTTTCTTACTTGGAAAACCATATAAAGCTTAATAGTTCCAATGTTAATTTGAAGACTCTAGTGTTTGGATAAAGATTTCATTGATTTTTTACCTGGCTTAGAATATTTGCCATCTTAACAATTTTGTCTGAATTATCTATGATCATGGAATGATTTTTTATTTATTTACTTAATTTTGTGTTTTGAAAAAATAAATCCATGTGTCTTTTAGCATACAAGACTTCAGTCTTCTTGCTACATTTATTTTTATGTATGTTTTATATTATATGTTATTGCAACTGGAATTACTTTGTGAATATTCTTTTAAAATTGTGGTATGAGTGTTTAAAAAGATGAATGATGGAATAGGAGGAAATGACGCAGTAATCAGGAGGATCTGAATTTAAATTTCTAGCATCATAAAAAAAAACTTGTTATTTTAGCAATGTGTTGTAATTCCAGTGTTGAGAAGCTAAAGGCTGTAATAAACATATCAGAAAATAATAAGTATTGTTGAGGAGGGATGTGTAAGATGAATCACTGGCATCTTCCCTCTGGGAGTGGGTAAGTGTTTTGGACACTGCAGAAAACAAATTGGACACTTATCAAAACTTAAATGCACAATAGTTTTATGAGCCCACAGACTTAGTCCTGGAATGATGAGCCTGGAATATAGCGAGCATGCTCCTTGGATCATGTTTTTAGATGTAAAAGTCACAATAGCCAAAATGTGGAAACTGTTCCAGTGTTCTATGAATAGTTGAATGGATAAACATTATGTGATATATACACAAAATTGAATATATTCCAGTCATAAAAAGAAGGCTCACCTCTACAGGCAGTGAAAACATTAGTTCTAGTTAACAGCTTCAAGAGGACACATATCTGGTCCATTTCCATGAATCATCAAGGATAGGTTAATTCTCAAGACATGATATATTAGGAACTGTTTAGAGGAGGAATACTTCAAGAGCTGGAGAGTTTAGTGTTAATGACTGAATATCAGTTTAAACAAAATTGTTCCCACTTAATCATGGTAAAAATGCAAATTTTATGTAATATATTTTACTCTTTTCTCAGCACTATGTAACTTGTAATGCATTTGACATGAGGACCAAGTTGTTCTGGAGCAAAATGCAGTTCCAAAATTATCATTATCAGCAAATATTCGGCTACCTGAGAGAGAAAGGAGATTAAAAACAGTAAGAGACTACATTCAATACAGCTGGTGCATGCCAAAGAACAAATTTAACAGCTCTGTCATTTGTCAACAAGAGAAAAGCTAAGAATAATATCTGTAAAATTGCAATAGTAGGGATTAAAGATCAGGCCATTACTCTCTACAACAGTTATTCTTAAATGCTACTTTTTAATATTAATCAGGTTGTATATAAATCCTTTACACTCAGTCTACTACCCTCTACTGCATAATTCCTATTCATATATTTAGCCTTTTTTTTTTCAACTTGAAACCTAGAAAATCTATCTATTATTCTGCCTGAAGAACAAAACTGTCTTTCCTAATTTACTTAATATAGTTTATTAACTATTGCACCATATATATTGAGAATTTAGTACTTTTACCTTTTGTAGTTTAATAAATTTCAATTGTGGATATCTGCAGTATTTCCATCATTTCATCCACTTATAGACATCCAGGCGAGCTCCATTTCATCACCACTGTGAATAGTGTGGCAATGGCATTGGATATTCAAGCATCTGTGCTATGTCCACATAGTCCATTGGGTGCTGACTGATTCTAACTAGCTTTCCATCTCAGCCACACTAGTTCTCACTCTCTACATCCTTACCAGCATCTGTGTTGTCTGTTGTTACAGAACTGACAAAATCCAAAATCTGTACTGCCAAAGAAAATGTTACCAGAAAGAAGAAAGAAATTACCAAATGGGAAAAGACAATTGCCAACCAATCATCAGATGATTTATTAATATTTAAGGCATGTAAAGAACTCCTGAAATAAAGAAACACTAACAAATCAAATAATCTAGTCATTAAATGTGCTAATTAGGTGAATATACAGTTCTCAAAACAAGAAGAACAAATATTCAACTAATACCTCAAAGAGTGTTCATTATCTGTAGCTATCAGGGAAGTAGAAACTAAAAGTAATGTGAGAGTTCACAAATATCAACGAGTAATAGCAACTTTAACACAATTTACAGGTTAAGATAATAAACATGAAAGGATGCTTGCTCAATTCATTATAAAGGCACTGCAATGTTAAAATAAGTTTGAATATATTAAAGAAAAATAAGTACTGACAAAGAGCGGGGCATAGCAGATCACCTGTAATCTCAGTTGAAACAGAAAGAAGATTGCCTGTATTTGAAGCCAGTTTGGGAAGTAAATAGCTCCAGAGAACCTGTAGTGACAAACTAACACAGAGTTTCTGCCATAAGAACAAACAAAAGAAAGAAGGAAAACAGTGAGAAGGCGGAAGGAAGATTGGAAAATCAAGTCCATCCTTGGTGACATAATACAAAACAGAAAGAAAGAAAAACGTCAACTCAACAAAAAGAACCTTCAAATCAATTAAAGGACAAGTATAAACAATGTATAAACAAACAGACACCCAAAATAATGTATTATATGTCAAAAGTTGGAGAAAGGAAACTTTGAACAAATGATGAGATAACAAATAGTTGGGGGAAAGCTTAATAGTATTCATGATTTGGTACCTTAACCATGAACAAATTAAAGTGAATTTGTATGAATGATGGCTTGAGTATTACCTTAGCATGGCTATGAATCAGGACATAGGCTTAGTTCATCTAGAGCCTCAAGTGAAAATTAAGACCAAGCTGTTACTAAGTCTGAGCTTTCATCTGAAAACCTGAAGAGAGAAACACCCACTGCGAAGGTCATGTCACAGTGGCCCCTGAGTCCAAGGCATCCTCCAACATGGCCTCCCACAAATGGCAACTCACTACATGAGTGCCAGAAGGGAGAGAGAGCTAAGAAGATGAAGATCAAACCTTGTATTATGCTAACAATAGTAGTTCCTCTAATATTTCAAGCTGTTTGTAGAAGTTTAACAAAATTCAGTTATATGCTATGTATATGTAAGCATATTTATAAGTTTAGTTACAATACTGTTTAGGCTGAATTCTTACTTTTTAAAAGAAGGAGCTTTGGTAAGTGATTAAATGACTTCTATAATGTACAATTAAACTAAATTCAAGTGATAAAGACAATAAAGCTACATATAATGTCCCAGTATGATAGAGAATCAGTAAATGTGAACATTTATATAGGTATGCATTCACATATAAAGGCCATTTTACATACGTGTGCACCTATGTATATGCATGTATGTATAGTGTGTATATGCATATACATACGATTGCATATATTATAAGTACTACATTGGAAATTAAAATTAACTGGTATAGATAATCGGAGAGACACGATTTGATATGTAAGCTGAAAATTTGAGGCTTATTTGCTCGTTTAACGTAAATGCAGTCAGGGCATATGACAAAGAAAGCAACAACTTACTAGCTGAGAGTTTTACCCTTGTTCCTTTCTTATACTGGTCAAGCAATTCCCAAATCCATACAAATGTGAGCAAGAATCATATCCAGGTCAGGTGACCACTCACCCGAAGCTCCCATCAAGCACCAATCAGCTCTGTATAGGCTTGTAAAGTGAGAGCTCCAGGCCACCTCTCCTGAATGAAGGTAATGCCATCCACTTCTAATGAATTCATCTGCATGCACTAAACACCCGCACACACCACTGAGTCTTCAGGGCCTCAAACTGAGCCAGTAAGCTTCCTGAATTTACAGCTGGGCAGCTGATCCTAGTATCATCTTACCAAACGTGATCAGTCCCCTGATTAGGTCTTTCCTATGAAACACATCAATTTGTTTTGGCTGGTCTTTGACCCAAGAGAAGAAGCATATTTCATATTCTTTTGGGACCTCTTATAAGTCTCAGAAGGGTAGGAATCAACCTTGACTTTGCCCTCACTGACATCCACTAGCACATACAATGCCTGTGTTTATAGGTATTTAATAATGGTATTTAGTACACAAATTCAATTGGATATATGTGTTTTCCTAATATTATACTTTAAAACAAATTCCTATGTTAAATACAAGTACTAATGTATTTTTAGCCTACAAATTGTAATAGAAACTAACAATTTAGACTGAAGTATTCTGAATAATATCCATAATTCTAGGTCTCTGTTCCCTGTATTGTCCTCATGCTCTCACATCTCCAGACTTTGACATCTTTTAAATTTTAATTCCCTCACTGAGAATAAAGCACCTAAATGTTTTGTTATGTAAAATTCATCCAGTTTATGTCTCTAAGTACTTGCACTTCGGAATCAGGGGCCTTACTTATGTATAAGTCATTAGATACAGAGAAGGTTAGCAGGTCATTCAGGGATCTATGATTTCAAAGTTTAAGGCAAAAGCTGATGTTCTTGACCATAATAACTTTACTTTTTCAAATATATTTCAGGCTATTCCCTTTTTAAAAAAAAAACAAAAAACTTCTTTTAAGTGCTTTTAAGGTAATGGGATGTAAATCATGGAAAGCCTACCATGTATTTTTGATTACTTAGGAAGGACACTTTATCTGATTCTGATAGTACATATAATTTTCCATAGTCCAAGGCCAAAGTGTTGCCAATGTCCTTTTTACTTCTTAAAAAACAAAAAAGGTATTTTTCCTGGTCCCTGTTTCTACCATTATCTGCATCTCGAATTGTCTGCATCATGGTACCTATACATCATCTCATAGGACTGGTCTTACTTTAAGATGTGTACAGACATCCTCATGTTTTGTATGTGATAGCTACAGATTTAGTCCTCTCTCTGCTTTGCTTTTTCTATATCTCTGTCTCTTCCTCCTCTCTCCCACACTAGTTCAAAATTATTTGTATTTCTTTTCAGCATAAAACTTCTAGAATTTTGTCCCTATGTTGTGTTTCTGTGTTGATGTTGCTAGCCACCTTGCAGGGCCTGCACTGGCTTCTATTTGCATCATCCTCTTTACTGCTGCCCTTCCTTCTTGTGGCTGTGGACACATATCACCCACTACAAAGCTACCAAGTTTTCATATCCCATACTTACGAAAAAAAAATGCCTCAATTCTTCTGGAGCCTTCCTCTTAAGATAAAGATACACTCTCATTGGAAACCAGAAAGGGTCCTTTAATTTGTTCATCTTCATCACCAACTTTTATGCCTTGCTTCTTCTCTGTGGTGTAAACATTTTCAAATGAGTTATGTGCTGAAAACTACTTGTTCTGTCCATCAAGGTGGCCCATGAAGCCACCTCCCTCGGATGCTTCACTCTCTACATCAAAATCTACCAGTGCCTTTCTCTATGAGCTGCCAGCTGCACCCCTTAACATTTCAGATTTCAACAGCGCTATGCACAGTCTGTGATTCCTCTCCTGTCTCTCAACATCCAGGTCTCTGTACTCACCTGGCTTGACCCCTAATTTTTTAAAAGAAATCTGCTACTGTCTGTGTCCAACATCTAACTCTTGGTATGCTAAGACTCACTGTGGTGTCATTAAATCCTATGGCTTGTAATAGTATCAACAAACTTTATAACACTCAGAGTCTCCCAGTGCATGAGTCAACCATAACCACATGAATATTTCTTCCTGGAATCAGAGTTTACAAGAACTCAGTCTTGAGTAAGGAATCGCAACAAGAAACCATGTTGCCTTTGCAATGATGTTATTGGGATTTCCTTATTAGAACTCAGCTAAGCCAGAACCACAAGGGAAGACCATAATAGATGAATAATACATGATGCTTCCTGAGCTCCTAAGCAACAGCTAGATTTGCTTCTGCACCATGTGAGTGGGCCTTCACTTGCTAACTCAAAACTTTAAGCAACTCCAATCTCACCCTCCATTCTGTAGTGCCATGACAAGACTTGAGAGAGAACCCTCAGCCAACTCTAGACAATATCCACAGCTCTGTAAATGAATAACAGTTTATACTCTTCTCTTAAGCTACTGAATTTGGGTATTTGTGCCATGAACTCTAACTTAAGATGCTAGCTGCTAACTTGATGCTTCTTCTGTATGAGATAGGCATATGAAGCTCAGTCTGCCTAGCTAAATTAAACCTATCTTCTTTAGCAAGTATAGATGTCTCCAATACTTTACATCCCATTCGGCAGTCACTCCATAACTGCCAGTGCTTGGCCAAGAGCTGGTGTGGCTCACTGATTCTCCTCTCATTAAAAATGCATGTTTGTTTCTAAACAGAATCTGTCTGTATTCCTGAAGATGGCTTCAAACTTGTTTTTTTTTTCTTCTTCAGCCTCCAAAGTCCTGGTGATAACAGCTGTACACAGCCATGCCTAACTTCCGTAATTCCTTTATTAGTCCTACCATAATTCCTGTAGCTGAATACATTGAACAAAAGAAAAAAAAGGAATGCTCCAATTTTATGCATGTTTACTGAGCACTCACTACAGTTATATTTTCTGTCTGAAGTTCTGCATTCAGGCGCCTGACCTGATGGGACTTATTTTAATTCCACTATGAGCTAAATATGCTCACAAGCCATGACAGTTTCACATAACACTCTTCTCCTTGTCTAGCTTAGCCACCCATCTGACACACTCTGTGTGTAATTGGGGAAGAGTTAATATTATTTTCTTTCATTTGATAAAGATACTTTCCTCAGAAGTAATCTAATATCAACTGTTCCTGGTGGCACATGCTCATAAGACTGAAATAGAGGACTCACAGTGTGAGGACACCTTTGGCTACAAAACGAGATCTTGTCAAAAAAAAACTTAAAGGAAGAAAATTGTGCTCTGATTCAAACATTCTTCCATGAACTAAAATTAATGGGTATTTTTACAGTTTTTTTAAATGAAGAAAATTTTACAAGCCCCATCCTCTGTGCTGTATCATATGTTTTCAGACTCTTTTACTGTTGCATAAAAGTAATTAAACGCATTTTCATCAGCCTTCTTAGCACATGTTTGTCTGTGATTATAAAATTTAAATCCAATATGAATTTTCACTCAGACTTCTGTGTCTGCATTTATATAATATCTTATTTCTTATATGTTTATGTTCTGAGAAACAAATCATCCCTTTCTTTCAGTGTTGTATCCTCTGTATTTTATAGTTAGAACAGAAGACTACATATACACAGGCATTAGAACTACCTGCCATGGTAGAAAATTGGAACTTGAAACCAAATAATTAAAAGTCAAATGCAAAAATTCACCTGAAAAAAAACTGTCACAGAATTTTAGTATTCTGTAAATTCTTTAAATAAGACAAGATCACAAATAACTTAGCCAAGAGTCCTATGAGCACAAAATAGGCGGGTATGTGTTAGAGCCAGTATGATAAGGTTTGGTAAGAAGGAACATCAAGATGTGGTATGCAAATTACTACAAAAATTAACTTTACAAATCCAATATGGAAGAAGTGGAGCTTTTCTTACACAGACACATACAGACACACAGACACACAGACACACACACAGAGGCACATGGTGATTATTTTCAAGTTCAAAATTATTTTTTAGTAATGATTTGACTTTTTCTATGACCATTCAGGTGCAAAAATGTAGAGATGCTATTAATGTTAAAATAAAACCCACTTGGAAAGATTATCTAAGGACTTATAAGAAACCACATCAAATTTATTCATGTTAAGTTTAGATATTTTTCTAAGAATGCAAAAAGAATAGAGCGGGGTTCTTAAGACAAAAAGCATGCAAACATGAAGGTTAGACTACTCAAGGACCATAATGGAAGACAAAATTAACACTAGCCCTTGAATTAAAAAAAAATAAGTCTTTGATACCTAAGTATGAACAGGAAGTGCTAATCTACCACCCACCAAAACTTTGATATCTGCATACAGCTATTCCATCTCCAATTCAGTGCTGTTGGTAGAGTGCTTGCTTATGACACAGGAAGCTCTTTATTAGATGCCCGGCATTGCAGAGAACTGAGTGATATGCTATACATCACTAATCCTAGCACTTGAAAGTTAGAAGCAAAAGCATCAAAAATATATGGGCATCCTCAGATCCATACTGCATCTGAGACTATCCTAGCCTACATAATATCCTAACTAAAAAAGAAATGCAGGAGTTAAAAAACATAAATGCCCAAGAAGTCCCCATTTTGTAGAAAGGAGAACAAAAAGGAAAGCTGCCTGCCAAGCAGAGGTGGGAACACAGTCATAGCAAGTGAAATAACAGCCCTCTTTGTGGCTTATGATTAGAGAGCTAAGCTATATAATGTTAGTGCTACATCACAGATTAACATTAAACATATCCACTGGGAGGAAGAATTAGAATGTATCTTATGGTTGGGATGGAGACAAGAACAGGAGAATCAAGATCAGGTGGGAAGGAGAAAGGGAGATAGGACTAAGGGAGGGAATCAGGGAGAGACAAGCAGAATTGAAGGGCATTTGAGGAGCAGTTTGGAAACATAGTGTACTAGAAACTTCCTCCAATATATGAAGGTGAACCTAATGTAGTCTACAATTAAGGGAGACAGACCCAGTCCTGGCCATCTCTTCTCACCAAAGAAGTGTCCAGTGCAGATATTGGGTTTTATTTAATTGAGCTGTTGGCCAAAGAGGTCCCAAGCACCCAGGCTGTTGTCATGACAACAGATTGCTCTCCACATACTGACAGCAAGGCCCCACTGCTGAAGGCAATACCCACACAATTCATTGAAGATGAAGAGATTGAGCTGGTACCTACATAAAACCTTCACCTCCACTTTATATTGTCTATGCCATGGAAAGATACTTTGCAGATTACCAAAAGAGAAAACTAAATACCAACCCAACAAGGATATGGAGAAAGGGGACCACTACTCCATTGCTGGTGGGAGTGCAGATTTGTACAACCACTTTGGAAATCAATCTCGCCCTTTCTCAGAAAATTGAGAATAGTCATACCTCAAGACCCAGCTGTACCAATTCTGGGCATATACTCCAAAGATGCTCCACCATACAACAAGGACATATGCTCAACTAGGTTCATAGGAGCTTTATTCATAATAGCTAGAATCTGAAAACAACCTAGATCTTCCTCAACAGAAAAATGGATGAAGAAATTGTGGTACACTTACGCAATGGAATAATACTCAGCTCTTTAAAAAAAAACACCAAAAACTCTTGAAATTTGCAGGCAAATGGATGGAACTAGAAAAGATCATCCCGAGTGAGGTAACCCAAATCCAGAAAGACAAAGATATGCATGGTATATACTCACTTATTAGTGGATATTAGCCCAACATAGATGTCCTCTGAGAGACTCCACTCAGTGGGGCATAGGGTCAGATGCTGGGACTTCCTGCTGGACTTCAGATGGAGCTCTAACAGTGGTGTACAAGAATGGGGGCATGGAACAACACAGAGAGTTCAGGAGTCCCACAAGGAGACCATCAAAGTCGGCTGATCTGGACCCAGAGGGGCCTGCACACACTGTTACACCAACCAAGGACAATGCATACAGAGAACCTAGACCACATCTGGCCAATGGACTACTCATTCTCCATGGTCGTACAGTGGGTGGGGACTGCCTCTACCCTGAGCTTTGGTGCCCCCAATTTGATCACCCCCTTGGTGGGGAAGCCTGGCAGGCACACAAAAGAAGGGGAAACAGGCTATCAGGACGAGCCCTGATAGGCTGTGGGAATATGGTAGGGGAGGAGATCTACAGGAGGGGAGTAGGGTGAAGGAGGGAGGGAGGGAGGGAGGGGGGAAAGGGAAGATATGATAGAATAATGGTGGCACAAACTATGTGGGAGTAACCGACTTGAGTCTGATTTTACTTATGGCCCACTCCGTGATGGGAACCCATACCTGAGACTGCTTTCATGACCAACAACTAGAGTCCAAAGAGCCAAGAGACACAGAGTAAAACCAGACTATACTGTGATTTGTCTGTTTGCTTGCTTGCTTGCTTTTTAAAGTAACAAAAATGACTCCTAATGGTATTCTACTAAGTTCATGTCAGTGCCTTATTCATCTATCATCAGAGATGCTTCCTTCTGCAGCAAATAGGAACAAATACAGAATCCTACAGACCAAATGACTCGGAGAGAGAAAGAGAGTTGGGGGGAAGGGAACACAGCTCTAAATGAGAGAGCTTCATTAAGTCCCTCCCTGAAGAGCTCATGAGGGGCACTGCAGAAGAGTAGGCAGAAAGAATGAAGGAGACAAAGGGGACAGAGGACATCAGAAGAACAAGGCTCTCTAAAACAACTCAGCAAAGCTCACGTAAAGACATAGAGACTGAAGCCCCAATCACAGAGCTGCATGTGTCTGCACCAGGTCCTCTGTGTGTGTCATTGAAGTTTCAGTTAGTACTTCTATGAGACTTCTGAATGTGCAGAGGAGTGGGTCTCTTATTCCTGCGCCTTCTCTGGGATCTATTATAAAACAA
The DNA here is from genome assembly GCA_907169655.1 of Acomys percivali. Lineage (NCBI taxonomy): Eukaryota > Metazoa > Chordata > Mammalia > Rodentia > Muridae > Acomys > Acomys percivali. The sequence continues at coordinate 101,840,879 of OU015753.1, forward strand.
TTTTTATCTGATTATTTTCATCTTATATTTTATTTTGTTCTGTTTTTCAAAATGAAAAAAAAATTTCAATAAAAAAATAAATAAATGTAACCATACTACTCAGTTAGAAATTACATGGGTTTTCCATGGCTATAGTCATGCTGTCATCAGATTGTAATTATTTAGAAAATTAAATTCCCTGTGGTATGCCTACGTGTGTGTGCGTGTGTGTGTGCATGTGTGCATGCATGTGTGTGTGCGCATGTGTGTGTGCATATGTGTGCATGTGTGTGTGTAAAGAGCCAACAAATAGTGAAAAGTGAGAAGCCTGAGGACCCAAGATGGCTGAGTCTCAAGAAGACTTGAAATTAAAGACAATCAGGTATTTCAGTCTGCATTAAAAAGTCTGCCAGAAAAGTCTGTTGACCTAGCTCAAAAGCATCATTAGAATTTGAAACTTTCTCTTCCTGTTTCTATTTTCTTTCTACTCAATCAGTTGAACAAGGCCCACCCATACAACTGTGGAAGATAAGCTTTGTACAGTGCACTAAACGCACATGTTTATCTCACCCAGACACATGTTCCCATGTGTTTACATAAGGTTTGGCCAAGGTTGTGCTCGCCTTGTAGTGGAGTCATGTTAGCACACAGAATTAACCATCATAATTAACACAGAAATAACAAAATAAAGACTTTGTATTTCAAGTTTCTAAACAAAATCTAGTAGGATTAATAGCTATCAAAGAACACATTGAATTCTAGCAAATGCTCCTGAAACACACTGTAGGACTCTTCATAAATACCTGTTAAAAAATATGGAAGAGAAAATGTTTAGCTGGACTGAAAAACTGAGAACCTCCTGATGTTTTTCAGCTTTGCTCTTGGAATGATTTCCTGAGTCTATGCGATATTCAATCTAGATATGGCAGACATGACCAAAAAGCAATCCATTTGATGATCCGGCAGAGGTTTGACACTTTCCCATGTCATGCTCTCATATGTGGGTTTCTAAAGCCAAGAGACAAGCAACAGTGCACAACTCAGTGCTCAATGGAGTAACTCCATATTTTCATCTACAAATCAATAATCTAAGCAGAAGATGATTACTAATAATATTTGTTTATGTGGTGGGAAGCTTATAGCAACTAATACTCCTTTCTGCCAGGATATTGCTTATGAATTTATGCTATGAATATTTAAGAGTTTCTTTTATCCATTTCTTTCTATATTGTTGGCTTTATTTTCATTTTAATGAGATGTAGCCTCATTGCTATATACACTATATAATATACCAAGACAAACGACAAATATCACCTAAACTTACATTACTGAAACATAAAATTGCATCGTTGAAGGTCATTGTTAATTCTACATATCTTTATTTCCTCCAGAATCATTTGAAGGAATTTCAATATAATTTAGTAATTGTACATTTACAACTTGGCACTGTGGTTATTTAAGATAATAATATATACCAAGAGTTTAAAATAAACTTTTGTTCTGATACCAGGGAAGGCCAATTAAATTGAATTCTTTAGAAGTAAGCTGAGTTGAGCTTATTTTTAAAAATGCATCTCATATGATAATGATGAACTGGCCAGAAAGAGACTCACTAATGAGACATATAGCATCCATAAACATTGATTTAAATAGCTTTATGTCATAAAACATTTGTTACTCATTAATTTAGTGCTGTATAGTCATAGATCCGTCTGCTAGCTGCTAACAGAGAGGTAGGCAATATATATGTAAACCCTCACCTTCCTAGATAGTTGTTAGTACATGACTTCTTTGAACGAGCCAAATTAGTCAAATTATACTAACATGAGACTTAATTCTCTTGACAATTGAAGTGTTGATAAAAAGTCTATAAAGAAAAGTAAAGTAAAATAGATTTTACCTTTGTAACTTTTGTGTAATTTTTGTGGTACACAAGCAAATAATTTTACAACCTTAGCCTTGAAAATATTAAAGTATATTAACACAACTCATGAAAGAATAATGTAAGAAATAGATAAAAAATCACATTGTATTTGATTAAAGGGGTTATTATGAAGAGAGGTATTTTGTCAAAATCCAATTCAGACATCCCTATGGAAATTTAAGACAGTTGGGAGTAGACAGTATCCACTTATCCAATTTTTGCCTCACAGTGTCTTTTTTATTTGAATTAATCTGGGTAATGAAGACTCAAACCAAATTATTGTGGGTTGATTACCCATGAAAAGTGGGTTAATTGTTTAATAGCCATGGGTGAAATGAATATAGGTATTTTAATATACATAAACTTGGAGACGACATATTTGATGATAGCATAAAGTATATATACAGTGAAATCAATAATACAATTTCACATTAAACATTGATTAATCTTTTAGAGTGATTTAATTGTCTGTAAAATTGGTTGCTAAACCCTGGAAATCTATTATAATTGTTCCTGCAAAAGAAACAATAAATGAATGGGCACTCAGTAGTAAATAACTAAATCCTCATTTTGATACAATATTGGAGGAAAACATATTTACCACCATTTTCAATCAAAGGCACACATAACAAATAGTAATGTCTGTCACCAGTTGAGCCTGTGCCAAAGCTTCAGTACACTCATACGCAGTCATTGACATTTTATGCGGTTTAAAGAAAAACACACAGAAAAATTCTAGTGCCTATAAACAGAGATGATGTCTAAATGAGCAAAGCTGGCCAGCATCTGCATTAACTAGACACAAGCAATGGGCCTAATGAAGAAATGCCAGCTACAGTGATATCTTCTAATGTACTTTTCAAGGTCACTGTGGGAGACCTTATTAGACAGCAGCTTCCTGAGCTAGCATCTTTCTTTTACTTTCGATAAAGGTGCAGAAGATTCTGGTGAGAAAAAAAAAGTCAGCATCTGGTTTTCCTCTGATGGCAGTAACATGGACCCAATTAAAAATTTTTTGGTGAATGGTTCCATTATGTTATGCCCTTTCTAGAGCTAAAAAACAATAGAGTACACAGGAATAACAAAGATCACAACCAACACCAAAACAGATCACATGCCTGAGAGTGAGCCTGCTGCATCAGCAGGGAATCTGCAAATGTGGGTACACGGTCATTATAAAGTTCAGCTGGTTAACAAGGCCAGCGCAATGACACTGCCTGATTGTCAAACCACCACTAATTGTTTTTTGTTGTTGTTGTTGGTTTTTTTTGTTTTGTTTTTTTTGTTTTGCTTTTCTTATTTTTTTGTTTCTCCTTTTTTTCCAGTGTATGCTTTAGCTGATTCCTTTCACTTTTTATGGAAGCTAGACCAACAGATGAACACTGCTTTTCACATATTAAAAAGATGGGGATGAGACAAGTTTGCCCTTTAAAACAAATTTCAGAGGACATGCTTGGTAATTACTTATTGAGAAGCATCATTTGGCTATGGAATACTTTTGTATGGATCCCCTGTGGTCTCTTCAGCTAACACCACACACACA
>OU015753.1:101855836-101884039 GCA_907169655.1 Acomys percivali
TCTCTCTCTCTCTCTCTCTCTCTCTCTCTCTCTCTCTCTCTCTCTCTCTCTCTCTTCCTTCTGCTTGTGGGTGAGGTGTAAGATTTCAGCTGCTGATCCAACACCTTGACTGCCAACCTGCTCACACATGATGGTCATGGACTCACCATTGAAATGTCCGCGCCCAATGTATTTTTTTCTATGTAGCCTTGGGCATGGTGTTTTGTCATGGCTATTGAAAAGTAACTAAGATTGAAGCCGTTACCAAGAGCGGAAATATTACTGTGCTGTGTGGAGGAATGGGGAAGACTTTGCAACTTTTGGGCCATTCTAGAAGGGGATTTGAAGACAGTAGTGCAGTGAGCAACGTGGACAGTTGAGGTCTGGCTTAAGAGGTGTCAGGGGTTAATGATATGAACAACTGGGCTAGAGGCCATTCTTGTGATATTTTGCCAAATAATGTGGTTGCTTTTTCCCCTCTCTCAAGAATCTGCCTGAGGCTAAACCAAAGAGTTTTAGACTAATTTCATTAATGAAAGAGATTTCAGGATCACCTAATATTGATTATTTCACGTGGTTCCTAGTTATCGCTCTTATGAAGATCTATAGTGAAAAATAGCCAGTAGGGTAAAAAGAAATACAAAATGCACAGTGTGAGGAGAAAGAGTGCATCTGGAAATTTAATGTTGGGACCATGGCTTTGATGAAATATATGAGGGAACATGTAATAAAGAGTATGATGCCCTAAGAGTGAGATGCTGCTCAGCTAATTCTGAAACTTGTGAAAAGAAAAAGCCTAAGGAATTATCTGTTACTAAAAAGCAACAACAAATCAAAATTTACACAAGTTCAATTTACTTCAAGGAGTAGCCAGGTCCCATTATAGGCAAGTGGCTGAACTTGCCAGCACTGGCCACGTGGTTAAGACTTTAGGAGTCGTGAAGGGTGCAAAAGTGTTGTGGAATCTTGCCTCACTGCTGCAGCCAGGCTTCTGCTGGGAAATTCCCAGCATGGGACCCTAGTGAGGACACAGTGTGAAGCTGTGAAAGTGAAGCCGGGATTATGTTGGAGCACCTAGGATATTGAAGGTGCCGGTGCCATGGAATGTCTGCCAAGGAGATCAGCAAACAGGTAGTGGAACCAGCCCCAACAGAGATAAGCCTGTTGCCATAAGCAATGTGGGGCTAATTGGAAGATCCTAAGAGCCACCAAGCCCTTTGACATTGGAAATACAGATACAGGATTTGAAGTCTGCCCTGCTAGATTTCAGTCTTGCTTTGTCCAGTATTTTTTCAGTACCCTTCTATTTTCTCCTCTTGGAATGACAATGAAGTCTCAGCCATTATATGTTGGAAGTATTTAAATTGCTTTTTAATATTATAGGGACTATAATTAAGAGACTATGTAGTGCCTCAGAAGAGATTTCTAGACTTTTATTTGATTATTCATTATTAAATAAACATTTTTATTATTACATATACATTTATATTATTATACATATATACAATAAACTGCCTATAGCAAGGAGAACCACGGCACAACTAGGAATTATATAAATGTTACACTCCAAGTGTTTTGTCTATTTGCATTTGACAGCCTTGAAGAAAACATCTTTCCTATCTGAATGTAAATCGATCTCCATCACATCTTGTCATTATCAACTTAAAACATCTTTATAGACCCAAAAACATTTTAACCCCTAAACAACTAAGTTTCATTGTAAAACTAAACTACCTGGTCTTCAACCTCATCAGAGGCTTGAGAAGGATTAAACTTGATTACCTGAGTTCGCTGAGAGTGCAGGTTAGTAGCTTTCCACATGAGAAGATGACAGAGACAGTTTGCTACCTGAATAGTCACCCAAAACTCTCATTGGAGCATCTTCCTCAGCCATCTGACCCAACATATCTGACAGATATACTCATGAGGCAGGAACCACTGAGGACCTGCCCAACCTGTCCTGGCAGAGCTCAGCCAGCCAGCTGTTAACTCTGGCTGCATCCAAGCCTGCCCCCTTTTAAGAAGCATTCTGTCTGTGGTAGAAATGAGTACACCCTGCCCAGTGGCTTGTTTGGCACATCAGACGCCATCTCCATAAGTAGATTCTTTGATGCTCATCATCCTCCCTGAGGTAGGCTGGATGTTGTCAGGAGTCAACCTGCCTCATTGTCAGTGAATCTCCAAAATAACTAAAACATTTCTTTTTTTAAATATTTATTTATTTAATACATACACAGTGTTCTGCCTCCATATACACCTGTAAATCAGAAGAGGATATCAGATCTCATTATAGATGGTTATTAGCCACCATGTACTTGCTGAGAATTGAACTCAGGACCTCTGGAAGAACAGACAGTGATCTTAACCGCTGAGCCATCTCTCCGGCTCAATAAAAACATTTCTAAATGCCATATTCTGCGTGGCTCTGAGGCTTTTGAATACCTTATCTAACTATCCTACCTTGCCTTACTATAGAATCATATCTATCTACCACACATAACATGTATATTCTAGTGATTAAATAGACTAGCAATTGGCATGACCATGATTTGATCAACTAACAATCAATTTGTATAACTTACTTATCCTATACAGTCTGTAATAGCACCTTTAGCACCTTCAAAGTATTGGAAGTAGAGTTATATGGGTACAATACCTCATATTAGAGTAGAAATATACATATGTGTGTGTGTGTATGTGTGTGAAGAATAATTTTACATTTGAATTCTGTACCACTATATCTAGAATTAAACTTACTAATTGAGAATCAAAGACTATAGAAACTCCTAGGGTGTAGAACAGAACGTGGTGCTTCAAAATAGGATGCGCTGCATAGGATAAGATCATACAGTTGAATACTTGCTCCCCAATTGGTGGCACTTTTTGGAAAGGCTTAGGAGATGTAGCTTTGTGGGGGAGAGTGTCAGTAGAGACTGAGGTTTTAAAAGCTAATATCATTCAAAGGTAGCATATGTCTGTTTCTCTGTCTCTATAAGTCTCTGTCTGTCTGTCTGTTTGTCTGTCTGTCTCTCTCTCTCTTCTCTCTTTTTCTGTGTCTCTGTCTCTGTCTCTCTCTCACTGCCCCTGTCCCTCTCCCCCTCCCTCCCTCTCCTTCTGCTTTCCTCTCTTCCCTCCTATTTCTCTGTCTCTCTCTCTCTGTCTCTCTCTGTCTCTCTGTCTCTGTTTCTCTCTCTCTTCTCTCTCTCTCTCTCTCTCTCTCTCTCTCTCTCTCTCTCTCTCTCTGTTTCAGGACCATGCCTACCTCCCTTCTTCCATGCTCCCCACCATGATGGTCATAGAACCACTCTCTGTAAAGCAAGCTCCAAATTGTGCTTTCTTTGTAAGTTACCATGGCCATCGTGATTCCTCACAGCAATAATAAAGTAAGTAATACACAACTTAAATATAAAGAAATAGATGGAAATTGTTTCCAACCATTGCATATCATCAAGTTCAATTATTAATGTGATACCACTATTTTCCTTTTGCTTTAACAAGTAAAAAATAGAATTTGTAAAGCCAGAGGTGAGATTAAGTTCATCCATAAATCCAGAGAAAATGGTATCACTTCTGCCCTGACTAAGGCCAGGATTATTTTTCAAAAGCCCACATTTAATGAATCTTATAAACGGATCCTTTCTGTACTGCATACTGTCTTTACTGAGAGGCTCCAATACATCAGATGAATATTTCTCCTGCTGTATTGATAGGAGCAGCAAATTCCCTATTTAGCTGGATAATAAACTTACTTCTACAACTGGCTAAATCTGTGTTTATACGTGCATGATGAGATTAGTGTTTACCTAAGGGGACAGTCTCTGCTTACTAATGTGCACTTTACAATAACCTAAGAAAACAAAAACAACCTTTCCACTCCCAGGAACACAGTAGTTGTGATAATAGTTGCAGCAGTATCCAGCAGCCTTGTTTCTGCAGACCTTATAGAAATAGATTCAGTCAGATGCGTTTCTCCTACGTCCATGAGAAGGGAGTTCCTTTAGGCTTCTCTGTTTGGCTTATGGCAAGTGCTGCTACCCTCTGTACCATAGGACTGTGGTAAAGGCTTTCACTCTGCCTGCTGCAGCTTGTGCTTATGTCTACCACATGCTGGTTTATGTTACCTTGCTCCACTTCCCCTCCACCACTATAGAGATGGCATTTCATAGACAGCAATTTTAAAACTTTTATGAGTATTTAAATTTGCATTCAGCCTGAAGAGAGATGTCATGAGGGCCTTGTCCTTCAATGTGCTTCATTATGTCCACTAGAGGACCAGTAACCCTTAGCCACTTTATGTATGCTTATGTGAAAAGTAGAAAAATATAGTTATCTTCATGTGTCATTTATGCCTCCTATTTACACATATTGTGTAGATTTTTGGAAGCATTGCCTACCCATAACATTGACTTGTGGCTATCACCATGGCCTGCTAGAGAACAAGCAGCCTTTAGCAACTTCTCTGAATTTTGTTTGAATAATTGGAGGTACAGTTACTGAACCCTTTCATTGATCATATTTTGATGATTTTAATTTTAGAGTTAGATAATTTAAAAATCAGGCTGGAGATACAGTGCAGCCTCTAACGTATCTGTTCCCCATTCCAAAGGACCCCGATCCAAAGGTGGACCTAGCCTGGGAAGAGGGAAAATGTGAATCTCCAGGCAGCCTGTGTGTCTGATCTAGCCAATCAGAGACCTGTGGTTACTGGAGAGCAATTGCTTCCAAAACTACAGTGAAGAGCAATAGAAGACAGCTGACATCAAACTCTGGCCACTCTAATTACACAACCACTTGCATGCACATATCACACACACACATTTATAGGACTTTGCACACACACACTAAACACTGAACTACCTAATAAGCTAATTAATCAAAATAATAATTATTAAACTTAAGTAATGGAGTGGACCGAGAACATTCTGACTGCTTCCTGGAGATTTTAAAACAGGCTCTAGCTATTATGACCATTTATCTGAAGAAAATGGAAGAAAATGGAGTTTCATTCTAAAGATGATTTTTCTGCTCCTTGAATATATTTTAGTTTTTTCTTGTTTATAGCATGTCTGTGAATGATAAAATCTTAAATTACTTTTTGCTTTGACATTGGGAAAACCAAAATGTCCCATGAGGTATGTTACTTATTCGCTTATTGGATTTATTCTTTTAGGGAATTTTCTTGACAGCAGAGCACTTGTGTGTTGAGCTATGTATCATTAATATCTTCAGCGGGATCATTACCACCTAATTCAACAAGAAATAAACTATGATTTTCTGTGCAGCAAAAAGTGAAACATGCACTGGAAATTTATAGTATTATTCTCATAAATGCATGTAAGGCTATTAAACTAGCACAATGCAATGCAATAGTGAGATGACCATCTTCCAAATGCTCCCTGAATTATGTCAAAGAATAGGGCTTTGTCAGTTTGAGGACATACTATTTTCAACACTGATTTCAGGAAATAATGTAAATTATGTATCAAGAAATGTGGGAAAACAGAATATAAAACAGATAGGCAAGAGGAAGAGCCCATGAGGCCAAGGCCCTTCTCCCTGAGGAGCCAATAAGGCCACACCACTTCCTGTGGACCCAGCGGCTGTCAACTGGAGGGAGCAGGGCAGAGGGTTGCTCATTTTTCTAGTGGTTTACACATTGGGGAACAAACTATGAAAAGGGGATTCAGGAGGAAAACAAGGATGACACCAGAGTGAAAAGGGGATAATCACAGTACAAACAAACCCACCGTAACATAGACTTCAAAAACCCTACAAACTTTTTAAGTGTGTTTAACACAGTAATTTTGCTAACATCTCACAGATAATAACTCTCAAAACTATTATTGTTCATGATAAGAGTGAGAATTGCCAATTGCCCCCCTTCTTCATAGGTTGGTTTGGTTTTTTTTTTTTTCAAGACAGGGTTTCTCTGCGTAGCCCTGACTGTCCTGGATTCACCTTGTAGACAAGTCTGGCGTCTAACTCACAACAATTCTCCTGCTTCAGGTTCAGAGTTATGGGAGAATTGGCAAATCTTAATGGGTGTTCTTTTTTTAATTTTTAATTCATCCACTTTACATGCCTCCCTGTCCCACCTTCCCTCATTAGCCCTTCCCCCTCCCTAGTCCTCAGAAAGGGGGAGCCCTCCTCCCCTGTCATCTTACCCCAGCCTATCAGGTCTCACCTGGACTGGCTAAGTCCTCTTCCTCGGTGGCCTGGCAATGCTACCCCTCAAGGGGAAGGTGACCAATAAGCGGGCACCAGAGTCCACATCAGTCACATCCCCTACTCCCCACATATGGGAGCCACAAGGAGACTGTGGGTCCCTTAATAGGTGTTCTTAAAGAAGACTCACCACACTGTTTAGCTTCTGAGTACCTGGACATTCTTTAAGCTTATCTATTGCTCTGAGTCCTTTATGAACAAGAGGCTTCAACTTCAATTACATCATCCAGTGAACATTTGATGATATATTTATTTAGTTTAGGAGCAGTGAAAGCACTAAGCTATAACACTGAGATTTAAGAATTAATGCAGCCCCCAAAGCAGTGAAGGATGTAACCATATGACCTCTAAGACACTTTCAGGTGCCAACATCTAAATGTTATCTTTAATTTATTTAACAATCTTTTTTTACTAGTTTTTTTATTTTATTAATTTATTCATATTACATCTCAATGGTTATCCTATCCCTTGTATCCTCCCATTCCTCACTCCCTCCCATTTTCCCCTTACTCCCCTCCCCTATGACTGTGACTGAGGGGGACTACCTCCCCCTTTATATGCTCATAGGGTATCAAGTCTCTTTTTATTTACCAATCTTAACGTTAATGTTTTGGCATTTTTCTGAACCAACCTTGTCTGACCTTTGACTAGAACAGGGCAACTGAACATTTTATAATGCTTATTAAAAAAAAAAAAAAAAAAAAGAACGGTTCAACCCAGTTTCCTGTCCACACAATATACTCAGAGAAACATGAGCCACTGTCTACATGTATTTAGGGGATAAATGTGGTACTGTTCTGGTTCACAATGATCAGCTTCTAGTAACTGGTAACTAAGCATTAATGGAAAACAATAAAGTGGCAGTCAAAATTCTATATGGGGACACTTCTAAGATAGGAACATTTTTCCCACAATGCACTTGACAAGTATCAATTTTAAAACATACAGTATCATTTCTTTTCCATGAATAGATTGAATGATGCTGAAATTCTCACAAACCATATTTTCCCACACATCTTACATACAAATTAGTACATAGTATACTGTTCTATCTTCAAACTGCTCCCATAATAGGATGTTCTTGAAAGACTCACATGGCACTGTACTGGGAACAACTGGGTTCATCAGGCGATTACAGGCCAGAAGTGGACTCTCCATAAATGTTAGAACACTATCTGGACCTCACAGATGCTATTTCTGCTGATTGTCTACATATTTTCTGGATCCAACGTTCACTGTGAATATGTTAGTATCCACTGGAGATACTTCCTGCCGGCGTACACGTTCATATCAGCAGGAAATAAATAGAAAAACATTAAAAGGCATAGAACTTTAAAACTGTAGCTTAAAGGTGTTTTATAAGCAACAGATGGTTTATACCACCTAAGCAAATATTTGCTCTGGGATGAGAAGCAAGACCAAGAAACAAAATCACTCAAAAGTAATGTCTCTTATCCAGCATGTTGTAATTAAGGTAGAGATAAACAATATGGAAATAGGCTCTTGTAATGTCTCCTCAAAATATAGGAGATATGAAGTATTATACTATATAGGAGCACAAAGATAGGAGTAAATTAGAAAAAAAAATGTGTTCAAAAGTATCTTCCAGGAGAGTGCAAAATGAAACCTCCCTATTTACATAACACCAGCTATGCACCATGACACCCAAATACATTGCCATATATACATATATGGCAGTATCAATAAGACAAAACTATGTATGTGTATATATATTACTCTCTTTTGTGGAGTTACAACTATAGGTCATGAAAAAAGAGAAAGAAAAGAAAAAGAGAAATAATAAAAATTAAATTTAGTTTCAAAATGAATAAAATCAGAGATCAAGCCACACAGTATGCTGAGTTTGATGATGGATTTCCTCCAAAATTCTTCCACATTAAGCAATACCCTCCTCTTCTCTTACTCCCCTGTTGCTAAGTGAGGAGATCAAGCTAAAATGATGCCTCCACTTTTGCCTGTGATCTCATTAGTGAGTAGAAGTTAAGCTCCACGCCTAGGTAGGCGTGACAAAAAGCAGGAAAAGCAGTGTGTGTGGGTGTGAGTTCTCTTGTACTCTCCTCACACATAACTGAGCCCCTGTGCTACGATAATGCTATAGAGCATGCTTGCTCTGCATATATGACAGTAAATTATATAGCCCCAAGTGATTCTATTTACAGTAATTTAAAAGTCAGGATTTATATTCTTCAGTAGAGAAAGATTTCCCTTTTTTTTTATCCCATAATAAATTTGTACATTGTCTGTAGCCTCAGATTTCTTTAGAATTTAGAAACATTTCCATTAACATATTAAGAAATCTATACTGTTATAATAAAGATATAGTTTTCACAGCAGACCAGGACAAATCACTGTGCAGAGAAGAATGTCACCTTGATAAATCACATTTTGTAAAAATATTGAACATTTGAATGAATATAACATTTTCAAACATTATAAAATATTATTGCATATATTATATATTTATATATACATAAGCTTATATATAAGCATATGAATAAACTTAAAAGAATATCATAGTGAGTGAAATTATATTATTCAAGTGCATCTTCAACAGCTGCCTTCACGTCTGAGTCATGTACAAAACCTTCCATGTGGATAACTCCCATAATATTCCTAAGATCACTCACTTCCTCAAAATACCTGACTCAAAAATAAATCTATATGACCTTGTACGATTTAGTAAAGTAATGCTCACTGCTATTTCACCTACTTCCAAGGTGGTTCTGTGAATTACGTGTTATTTGGGGCAGCAGAAACACATACTATCCAACTATACTCCTTGGATTCGTCTGAATTACAGCTTCTAAAGTGATGAAGTGTGTCGCTCCTTGTCCTGGTTATGTTCTAAAGCTAAAACTAAATCTTGTTTATACTTTTATTCAAATGCAAAGTTTTGCATTGATGTGCTACGTTTTCACACTTGAAAATGGTGAGCATGGCAATGAAAACTGAAAATCAGTTTTCCTGTTGTGCTGGAGTGCTTCCAGCACAGAAGAGCCTTAGCCAGATACTGTGAAGAATTCAGAAAAATCTTCTGACTCCAAATTAATTGAAGTAATGGTTAATGGTTCTTCATAAAGACCACATAAAACCATGGAAACTAGGTCAAATATCATGAAACTCAAGGGCAAGAGTATTCTAAAATGATGGGCAAAGAAATCCAAATAACACTTATGAGAGGAAAATTTTCTTTCCAATTTAATATGGAAAGATGCCATAATCTGAGTAAAGGCAGAATCTACTTACATAAGGAGCAATTAGGAGATTTTTAAAAACTGAAATCTCAAGGAAGAAGGCAAAGAACCGAGAGATGCAGGCACAGATGCAAATAGTGTTCCTAGAAGGAGAGTCAATTCGTTTTATTGCTTGGGGATGGAAATGAAGATACCTCAAATCAAATCAAGTCGTGCAATAGAGGTGGGATTTCAATTTTTACAGGTTGATTAGATTCTATTTTCACTGAACCCTGTGGACTTTGTGAAAGGACTTGAAACTCCTTTTGGTGCTTTGCAAAATTTCCTGACATGTAAATTTTCTGCAAAGGGATTGCTCTATATATTAGCCACCAAACAATGGCATACAGAGAGCAGCTGCACTGTGGGTTCACAGCCAAGGGTCTGAGCTACCTTTGTGGTCTACCAGCTCCCAGACCATATGAGTGAGAAGAAACTCCCCATCAGCAGTTGAATGCTGCTTGGAGCCAGGACCATCTAAAGGACTTGCCTTCCAAAAGGGTAAATATTCTTCCCTGTTTCTTACTCCCTTAACACATGTGCACAAACTCAAAGAATGAATGGTGCTGGACCAGTGAGTACCTGGCAGAGCTGTGTTATTAAGAGGGACAGCAATTAAACAAGAGAAGTGCAAACCAATCCTGAAACCAAGTCCTTGGGTTAAAGGTACATCACCCAACCTCCCACGGCAGGTGGGAGTGAGTTCTCATGTGTGCTTGTGTTTCTGTCAAAGAAAATGCCTGTCTATCTGGGTGGCACGCACCCAAGACAGAACTGTGAGGTGTTTGTTAAAATGATCATCTTACCAGACGCTCAGAGTAGCTACAAGATCAGAGAAACGTGTGACCATGAGCAGCAGTGGCAGGTCAAGTTCTCTACTTAATTTATACCATATAAATGTAAGTGGGGGAAAATGGCTACTGATAGACTTAGGATTCCATACTACTGCGTACATCCAGAAGGACGTTTCTGGTGCCATGGTGCAAATCAGTAGACAAGGCCTCAGTGGATAAATGGGAAGTGTGAAGTCTGTGCTCTTGAGTTTTCCTTCCCCAAATGACTTCATGGAGGTCTTTTCAATTTAAACCTAGAAATAAACAATTGCAAAGTCCAAGTGTTGACTGCAACTTGACTTGAACAGGCTGTTTTTGAAGAGGCGAGATCCCTAAACCTTTCCAGATTGAAAGAGGAGGGTGAGGGTTTTAATTGGAGTTTAAATTGTATTAGTAGTCAGGAAGGGGCTGGATGCTCTGTGGTTGGCACAGAGCACAGCAGGCTGCTGTGTTTCACAGCTGACCTTTATCAGATGGCAATATTTTTATTTCAGTCTGTCTTGGAGAAGAAACAAAAGAACACACCAAGACTAGGCCACAAAATCTTAGTTATTAAAAGAATTTTTTAAATGAAAGAGATTCCCTTTCTGAGTAGCTGAACTCCAAGATTTGGAGGTGGGGGTGGAAGACCCATAAGGTTAGGGAAAGGAAGATTGGTCTGCTGTGGAAAACACTAAGGCCAAAGTCACCTTGCCCCAGGAACAGAGAAGATGATAATCTGGATAAAATGAAACAAAAGAAGAGAAATTAAGTAGTTGACAAGCAAGGTATAATTATTTTATGAAATTTGGGGCATATTTTGCACAGTGGTCTATTTTATGCCTCTTCCCATCCCCCTCTCCCTCATTACAAGGTTTTCCAAGTATCAGAAACTCCAGCACGTTCACAGACTTGGCTCCAAGGCTAAGAAGGAAATATAGTACTGTGCTTTTCTAGAATAACATTCAGCTATATCTCAAACTCTATTTCCTTTTTAATTACAATTTTCTTACCTGAGCCTCAAGTGATTCTAATGCTACCATTAACCCTGGAGGCCCAAGCTATTTTATGTTCAGCAACCAGTTCTGGAAGTGTGGTTTCTACACGGGCAATTTCTCCCTCTGTGAACTTTAACTGTGTGCATGGCATTGGACCAAAGTTCCTAGTTACTTTCACCCTGTGGAGAGATGGGTGCCCTAGGGAAGCTTAGAAATTTGAAATGAACTGAAGATTATATTGCCTCTGAAATACTCTGGCAATATAGAATGGGAGACGAGATAGAGCTTGAATCTGGGGGTGCTCCAAAACTGGGCATTGTAGCAATGATATGCTGCTGCCTGCTTTAATTCTTAAACTTTCATTTAAGGCAAAATTGCAAAGGGTTGTTGAGAAGGATTCGTAAGAAGAGATAAAAATGAATCTGTTGGAGGGAATGTATATATCTGAAGACGAGGAACATTTATTTAGACTCTTAGAGCACTGGCTCTCTACTGACTCTAAGCACATTGTCGGTAACATGTATAGCAGATGCATAGTACAAATGTTTTCTGACAGCATTTATGACATAACAGCATTTATTGTAGAATGGTGGATGTTTGCCACAGACGGCTATAGAGGAGTGGTTAAATTGGTGTTTTCTTCTTCCTAGCACACAGCTGTACTTTCTTTCTCAAAGATCCAATGATTCGGAATTGTCATGAGACACGTGATAGTGTGGACTCTCAGAACACAGCAGCAAGAACACAGGCTTATGAAGACATGGCCGCCGGGACACACTGCTGTGACAGAGTTGTGCTTCCAAATAGAGAGGGAATGACGCTTCCTGTTCTCTACTTGATTAAAGAGGGTATTACCTGAAAGTATATCACAAAAATAAAGAAAGAAATAACTAGTAGTGACATCAGATATTGGAAAACTAGAAACCCTGGGCCAAGAAAACATGTTGGAACAGTTTTGTCTAATGTAACAGGAAACCATAGCTTCCCTGTTGAATAAGTAGCTCCAGGCAAAAGCTTGGGAAGAACAACAACCTTATTAGCTAGCTACTTTTTGTAAATATGGCATGAAATAGCCAATGAAAATAGAGGTCAAATGTCAAAGGCCATTTTTAGCTGAAGATCCAAATGAAAATGTTCACAGTGACAGATGCCTAGTTTCCAGATTCGGATAACCCACATGACCCAGATTTCTCACAAACAATTCATCTGAGCTCTTAACATCCAATTTCTTGTATCTGGTAACATTCATGAAACGTTTTAGGAAGGAACAGAGACCTTGGAAGGACACACTGTGATTAGGACCTATGCGAAGTTTCAATGAACCTCAGCCATTACCAAAGGAAGCTGCAACAGTATAAATAAGATTTCGTGACTTTTATCTTGTTAATGCTTTTGTTTAATCAGATAAAATATTGCTTTACATCTTTCTTTGAATGTCTGAGAAGACTTCTCATGAAAGAGTGGTCTTTCTTAGGCTATACAAAGTTCTTTGTTTTTATGCAACATATTTAGCAATTGCATTCAATTTATTTATATTTTGAGCCTGCCCTTGTACATGGTGTGTTTTTTTTTTTTTTTTTTATTCTGGCTATGGATAGTATTATACTCAGGGTTTTGTATCTTACGTGCCTTATGGAAAGTAAAAACTTATTCTTTTGTAATCTTCATATATACCAAAATAAAAATGTTCAATTGGATTCATACTATCCAGGATGATTATACTCATCTCAGAATCCATAGTTTATAAAAAGTTGAGTGTCAGTTGTGTGATACCTTCCCTCCAACTGTTGGTCAAGAGTGCCTCTAAGAATACTACCCCCACAAATATAGGCTATTGACCTTGCTTTTGGTTTCCCATCAGAACTGAGGTAAAGATCTTATTGCTTAAGACACCATACACATTGGTCACAGTACATAGAGAAATCTAGTTAGTGTAAATATATCTTTTATTCACCTGAAGAAATTGTTATCTCTGAAGCTTCCTGCCTCTACCTGCTAACCTAGGCCTAGTCCTGGAAGCTTCTAGCCTTCATACAGTCTAATCTAGGCCTAGAATGTTTTCATCCTCAGATACTCACTCCTGAATAAGTTCACCCTTTCTAGATCTTTCTGAATTCTGGCTGTCTGATTGGTTCAACTTAGCTGTTCTTGATCAAAACTCCTCTCCAAGCTGATTGATTCAAACTGGCTTCTCTCACCTTCGTCTGAATTGCTCTGCTTGGCCTCAAACTAACCCTAACAATCTGTTCTAATCTTTTCCCTCTTTCTCGTTCTCTGGCTTGTTCTGTTCTCACCTGTTCCCAGCTTGTTATCTCTATAAGACATCTCTTAAAACTATCCTGATAATATGCCTCCTCCCTCTCTCTCAACCTGCAATGCCCTCTCAAGTAACCTCAAGTATACCACCACGTCTGCATCTAAGCTTTTCTTTACTTGAAAAGTCAGGGTGAAAAACATGCTGTATAAATCTTTCAGGAAACCAAGGTTTGAGAGTAGGGAGGCCACAGGCTTCAGGTGTGAGCCTACAATCATTCTGCTAAATGGGATAACAATTGAGTTGCAATCAGAATAAATTAATAAAACTTGAATTATAAATAGAAAATTACTTTTCTTCTCGCTCTCTGTACCTCACCTATTCCAAGACATGAATACAGAAAATATTTTAATAAGTTCCCAAAGTATGAAAGAGATAAAAAGTTCATTTACAAATTACTGAAAATCAAGGCAGTATTGGAGTTTCACTCTAACGCTACTATATCCAGAAGGCAAAAGTCTTAAATTCTAGGGTCAATGCTTCTACAATCCCGGTTTTACACTAAATCTAGTTGGTTACTAAGGATATTGAACACCTTATAAGATATTTCTTATATGTTTTCGTTTTATTTTTATTTTCAGAACTGAATGTTTAAGTACATTGTCCATGCTTTTAATTGGTTCTTTGTTTGTTTGTTTTTAGTTATTTTTACATAATGGATATTAATCCTCTATCAGATACATGACTGGAAAAGATTCTCTTCCAGTTTGTGAATTTGCTCTCTACTGGATCAATTACTCCCTTTGCTCTACAGACGCTCTTTAGTTTTATAATATCCCACTTGTCAAACTTTGCCTTAATTCCTAAGCCCTGGATGAAGCAGATCTCATCTGACATTTACGTTCTTTACTAGGGCTTCAATTCATTTCATAGTTTTAGAGCAGCAAACATGATCACATAATCCACAGTAAGTATTAGTTTTATCTATGGAAGAATAAATATGATTAAAAAATAAGCATTATTAGAAATAAACATCTGCTTAGGAATTATGCTAACTGGAGTTGGAGGCATACTTTTCTTCCCTATGAATGACTCTGCTATACTTCTATTTAATGATATAAAATGTATAAAGTATATATCCAAAGCTGTGAAATCTGATGTAAGTTTTTAAGTATTTTAGTAAGACCTGTACAGCTTTTTCATTTATTCTATGAAAAGAATAATTGTTGTTTATTATCAATAAATAACAATTAGTTATTTAAGTGGTATGTTAAAGTTTGCTAATCATATATATGTATATGTGTGTGTATATATATACACACACACACACACTAAAAGCTATCTGCCCCCACACTAACATTATAAAAATTGCATGTTAGTAGAATTGCATCTTGAAATACCTGCCTGACCTGTTTGACTAGTGGAATGATCCGGGAATTTGGTACTAATGGCTCCTTTGCTCTTTGCCCCATATTTCATGACTAGCATAGCAATTTGAGACAATGAATACTTTATACCATTGTGTTTCCTTAATAAATTGATGTATACCTAATTGGATGACAGCTAAACATGACATTAAAATTTAAATTATAATAAAGCTATGAAATAGCATAAGTATCTAATAAAATTTAATTTCAATTTATTTATTTTATATTTATTTAATTTATAAAAGTTAAACTTATTGATTTTAGCAATAGTGCTGACAGTAATTGTTCAGCATTAAGCTTTATAAATTCCTTTCTCATGCCAAACACTACTTGCTCCTGTGAGCTTCTTGGCAAAATTGCTATAATCAGAAACATAATATATGTGAAGTATATTTTCATGCTATAAAACACTACACAAAATTACAAGGTTTTACTTGAGAACTTACACGCATTCATTTTTCACTCTATGCTTGGAAAGTACATTATATTAACAAATAACATAACACAATGTTCACTCATAACTAAATTTTTCCATAAAATTTGATTTGAAAATAGGCACTGAAACACTTGAATGATTGGAAATCCATGAGACCCACTTAGACTAGAGCAGTTTGCCCTTGTGCATTCTACAGAGAATGCACAGAGATGTCTCACATGAGGTGCTATATGCAAGGTGGCAGGGCTTCTGTGTGACAGTGCTTTTTGACAACAGAACAAATCCTTTTGCTTGTCGGACCCCAAAAATGCTCATCTACTACAAATGCTAAGACATCCTATTCTTCGCCACAATCTGGTCTTTCACACAAGGTTCACAAGCCTTCCTAAGGGGCACAAGGAAAACGGACCAAATGCTGCAAGAAAGGACTTGAAACTCCTCATCAGTAATACAGCAAAGACGTTGTTCTAGCCTTCTGGTGTGTTCCAGTGCAGCCCTGATTACAGGGGAGCCCGTTGCAGGACTTTCCACTGGTGTGTAATAGAATACTGTCATATTTCTAAAGACAATTAATTTTTTATTATGCAAAGACTTTTATTTGCACCATTTGGATTCCTCTTCTCTAATTAAATCTTGTGATTTACACAAACAGAACTGCTGTTCTTTAAACTCTGCAAATTATCAAAATTAACGCATACTTGTTAAATAGAAGCAAAAGCAGCCAAGGGCCCTATTTTTTTGTGGCAGAAACAACTGGAGACTACAGAGAGAATTGATTTGTCTCTTACTAGAGTACAAGTAAGTACTTACTATGTACAAAATACTGGAGATGAGTAGAACTATGGATATTTCAGATGTTTATAAGGGAAAAGTTAATTCTTTGAATAAATAAAACCAGAGTATTTTACATGCTTCAGTTGGACTTTTGTCCCATGGCCTTATGGGTAAAAGTTTGGATCATAGAATTTTTATAAAGCAGGACTGTGTTTCCAGGAGTGCATCCTACCATCTGCATTTGTGAGGTCCTGACAGATGCCACATGAATAGTTTTTAGAGAAAACATTGAAACACTCAGTTGGGATGTGCATTAAGACCTTAAGCCTTGACCCTCTTTGGCGTCTGACATGATCATTCTTGGATGCATCAGTTGAGTCCTTGCTCTTCCTTTCCCTTTGCCTCCCTCTGGCCATATACGGAGTAAGACGCACATCCTACAGGATGGGTGGTGTGTGTGTGGGGGGGGGGGCATTCTGTGAAGACTTTCATGCTTGGTTTCTGTTCTTCCACATTGTTGAAGCAATGGCTCCTTTGCTGTTTCTCCACTACTTACTCCAGGTTAGTTTACCTTCCAGGTGCTTAACCTTCCTCTAACCCCATCCCTCTGTGAGAGCACAGGCCATTACATCCAGCTTTTCCATGTGACTTCTGAGGATATAACTCTGGTCATCTGGTTTGTGCAACAAGCACTTCTATATGCTAGATCATCTTGTCAGATCAAAAATGTCTCTCAACTTCTAGAAATACAACAGACCTTACATGTATTCAGGAACAGCACGAGCACAGTACAGTCAGAAAATAATAATAATAATAATAATAATAATAATAATAATAATAATAATAATAATAATAATAATAATATCTTTCCTGGGCAAGATGAGCCTCTCCTGGGGGCTTTTCTGAAAGCACTCCATAGGAGTCTTGAAAGGCTATTAGTTCTCTAGCCAATATTCAGAAAAAAAACAAACAAACAAAAACACCAACCAAAACCAAAACAAACAAAACCCAGGGAGCCCTGAAGAAGATCTATGAAGGGGGTAAGAACTGATTTGAATGGATTAATGGCTCTCTCTATTTTCCTCCCTGAAAAATAGGCATATATTAAATCTAGTAAATAAAACACAAGTAAGGAAGCCACGGGTTCAGAGTGGAATATCACTAAACAATACCTGAGGAAAGTAAACACTTCATGTGTAGAACTTTTCAGTCAGCCATACCCCTGCCCATTTGCATGGATTCTTCTCTAGGTTCAGTTTGTAAGCCACATGCTTTCTCTCTCATAGAACAAATCTCCCTGTATAAATTTTCTATAAATACAACTGAATATCTACTTAAAAGTATAGGTGTTAAGCAGACGTGATAACCGCTACACTATGTCCCATGAAAGCCTTCCCTTACCAGGAAACTGGGACCGAGGGGAGGACATCCTATTGGGACTCTAGATGAGAGAACAATGGGAGAATAGCAATGTAGAAGGATCCAGTGGGTCCTAGAAACCTACAATTAGAACATTATGATAGGCAGATTTGGGCCATGGGGTCCCGCTCAAACTAAGGCCCTAGCCAAGGACAATACAGGCAGTAAAATTTAAACCCCTACCCTGATCTAGCCCATGGACAGGACAGTCTCCACACTTGAGTGGAGAGAGGGATTTGACTTTCTCAAGTACTCTGGTGCCTCACATTTGACTATGTCCCCTGGAGGGGGAGACCTAGTGGCACTCAGAGGAAGGACAGCAGGTCACTGAGAAGAGACTTGATACCCTATGAGCATATACAGAGGGAGGTAATCCCTCTGAGGAACAGTCATAGGGGAGTGGAATAAGGAGAAAATGGGAGGGAGAGGAGAATGGGAGGATACAAGGGATGGGATAACCATAGAAATGTAACAAGTATAAATTAATTAAAAATAAAAAAAATAAATAAATAAATTTTAAAAAAAGTATAGGTGTTCCACATTCAGGAATGTTGTACGTAGTTTAATTATCATTTGTTTATTTGCTAGCTCTTTCTTTCTCTATTATTTAGGAATACTGTGAGACCATTATACAGCCTCAGATATGCTATGTACCCACTCAACATTGAGCCATATCTTTAGCCCTTTATATTATTCTGAGATGTGCTAAATTGTTCTGAAATCTTCTGACACCCAGGCAGACCTTGTCCTTGCCATCCATCTATCTTAGCCTCCCGATTACATTGCCTAAAACACTCATGTATGCAAGTTGCTTATTATAAACTCTATTAATAAAATGACTCTAAGGTGCTCTTCTTACAAAGGCTTTGGAAGTCTTTCCTAAAATGGTAAAATAAGCACATAACAAGGTGGCTAAGCAGAGAGGAGCACAGAAATAACTTCTTGTCTTTCCCTTCCTCTACTTCCTGGTTCCATCTTCTTTGTTCTTTGGCTAAAATGAGACATATTTCCACACAATCGAGACTGCATTTAAGAATTATACATGGAGACCCAAATGATCACCGCTGTTTTGTTTTTAATTTTGTTTTATTAATTTATTCAGGCTACATCTCAAATGTTATCCCATCACTTGTATCTTCATGTTCCTCCCTCCCTCCTGCTTTCACTCTATTCCCCTTCCCTAGGTCTCTGACCAAGGGGGACCACCTCCCCTACTATATGGTCATAGGATATCAAGTTTCATCTAGGTAGCCTCCTTATCCTTTCTCTGAGTGCCAGAAGGCCTCCCCACCAAGGAGAAGTGGTCAAATATAGGGCACCAGAGTTCATGTCAGTGTCAGTCTCTGCTCTCCATATAACTGTGGAGAATGTCTTATCCATTGGTCAGATCAGAGTAGGGGTTCAATGTTTATGCTTGTATTGTCCTTGGTTAGTGCAGTAGTTTGAGCAGACCCCCTTTGGCCCAGATCTACCCAACATGATGTTCTTTTGTAGATTTATAGGGTCCTCTGGATCCTTCTATTTCCCCATTCTCCTATATTTCTCTTACTTAGAGTCCCAATAAGATTTCCTCACATCTATCCCAATCTCCCAGTAAGTGAAGACTTTCATGGGACATGTCTTTTGGGCTAGTGTCTAATTATAAGTGAGTATACACCATGTGAGTCTTACTGCATCTGGATTAACTCACTCAGTATGATCATTTCTAGCCTCATCTGTTTGTCCACAAATTTTGGAATTTCCTTGTTTTTAATAGCTGAGTGGTATTCCATGGCGTAAATGTACTACAGTCTCTTTGTCCATTCTTCAACTGAGGGACATTTAGGCTGTTTCCAGGTTCTGGCTATTGTGAATACAGCTGCTATGAACATGGTTGAGCATATGTCCTGGTTGTGTAGTGGAGCATCTTCTGGGTATATTCCAAGGAGTGGAATAGCTGGGTCTTGAGGGAGCCTTATTCCCAGTTTTCTGAGAAAACACCAGATAGATTTCCAAAGTGGCTGTACTAGTTTGCATTCCCACCAGCAATGAAGGAGTGTTCCTCTCTCCCCACATACTCGCCAGCATGTGGTGTCACTTGAATTTTTGATCTTTGCCATTCTGATGGCATCTCAGAGTTGTTTTGATTTGCATTTCCCTGGTGACTAAGGAGGTTGAGCATTTCTTCAAGTGTTTCTCAGCCATTCAATATTCCTCTGTTGAGAATTCTCTGTTTAGTTCTGATCCCTAAAAGGAAATAAAAACAAAACCACCCCCTACAACAACAACAACAACAACAACAACAAAACAAACAGGGAAAAAAATCTTATTGTGGAATCTGTAGTGTGTCAGTCACAGTGTATCCCACAATATACCCTTTTGTCTACACTTCTTTACTTGCAAATGTTCATTGCAATGAGTCATTGGTCTGGCTCAAGGCTTCTGGCATCTGCTACATCATCAATCCTGGATCCTTACCAGAGCTGCTTTCAGATATCCTGTTGTTGTTCTGTGTCATGGAGACGCTGCAGCTTTGTATCTTCATGGCCAGCCCCCCCACATGTTCCAGCAGTTCAAAGATGAAGTATATGTTAGGGTAAGCCAACTCAGCACCATCAGGGCTAACTTTCCAGCACTACTCAGGCAACCACACCCAATGCTGCAGCAAGCAAGAGGCAGGGCCCACTCTCCATCTCTCATGCCCTCAATATGGATCATTGATGCCCACAGTACCAGAGGCCGGCTCTACTGTGCTGCCTAAGCAAGATGCAGGGCTGGTCTCTGAGGTGGTGAAGTCCTGTTGAAGAGTAGGGCCACCTCTACAGCTCTAAATTTTAAAGAGAGACATTTAGGACAGGAGTTATAAAAAGAAGAAATTGCTCTTAGCTTAGCAAAAGAGCTTGGTAAAAGCTTTGAGTCAATTGTGACAATCCTTGATGTAGCACAGAAGTATCAGCCATACAGCAATACATCCAGTAATTTCTTTCTTTGTAATTCACATTTAAATACATATAACTTACTATTTATATTAGTATGTAAATATAAATTGTTAATGCATTAGCTATGATAACAATTTCCACATAATGTGTTGCCATACTTATTGATTGAGATCTTCTGCATTTGTAAAGTCTTGGCTGTGTGCTAAGAAATAATCTGAAATAATCTGCCTATATTATTCATTAAAGGTCCCTCAGAAACTAATACTGATTAAGTTAATCAATTGTGATAATTTCATTCTTTTTGTCATTGATTGATTGATGTGACACAATTCTTGCCAAAAGGTATCAAGAGAAATCAGCTCCAGGTCTTTAAGACAAGTTTCTTTATTCCTCATAATAGAAACAGTGAGGGGAGATCTCTAATACAGTAACAATCCTGTGCGACTCCTAACTATGGAAATTACTCTGTGATCATGATGGATGTGGCATTTCTTGGGCAGTGATGGAGGCACACATAAATGAATGACTTTTTGACCTAGATCAGTTCTTCTTTGGATTATGAATATCAAAATCTTCCACATATTTGATCATGAAAACATCTTCAGCGTAACACTCTGATACATGGAAGTTAATAAGCACAAAAGGTCATATAATCTAGATGATTTCAGGAGCAAGAGCATAAACATCAAAGGTTATAATTTGCTTTCTTTAAATTCTGTCTGTGCTCACCTACACTTGTGTCATTGAGTGGCAGCTTAGTTGTGAAGAATTTGCTGACTGGTCTGCAGTCTCATTTCTTTCTGCAACCAACAGCATGTATTTCAGAATGGATTGCCTTTCTTGCATCAGTGTTTGCAGGATGAGATATTCAGGGAAGAGATGACCTTCCATTAGTATGTTGCCCGTGACCATTGACTACATTTATCAGTTTTCAGGGCATAGCATTCTGGAGTGCATAGCTTCTTTCCTTCCTCAGCCCATCAGCATCTGAGACCTGTCAGAAACTCTCTACTTACCCAGTTTTACTCTTCCTGGTGGCAAACACAGTGGAAAGATCACTCGGAAGAACACAAGAGAAAACGTCATCTGGGTTATAGTGTTTCTCAGTCTTGTTTTTATTTAATTTGTTTGACCCTAATAACTCCAGTGCTAATTCCAATAATTTCTTTAGTACAAATAGACTATCTCCATAAATTTGTGTACAGTGAGCCTTTTGCTCAACAACTGCTATATGACTGGAAGTTGAAGCTGAACCTGTGTTGCTCTCAGACTCCTGAACCCAGCATCTGCATCTATTTTTTCATTTAGATCCTATACAACAACCAAATATTTCTTCTACTTTTAAATTAAAAAAAAAAAAAAAAAAGACTAAAGGAAGAAAGGAATTAAGGACAACAGACAGGCTTGGAAGATAGTTTGTACACTTATTCTAAAATCGTATTAATTACTTATTATAAAATTTGTATTTTTCTGTTTACATTGTTTCCTGGAACGGTATTCCTATAATAAAAACAAACTAGAATATTAGGTATTTCAGTCTCGTCTAAGCGGGGGATGCAGTAATCAAGTAAAGAGAGACATTTTTGCTGTGGATACAAGTTCAGCTTCAGAAAACATTCCACAAGTTCTGTAAATTCAACAATAAGCATTACTTAATCAGTCAACAAGTGTGCCAGTACTCAGCAACAACCATGTCGATGGTAGGTGGGTCTCCTTTGCCTTTTCTGGGGGTAGGACTGGCTCCAGGAAGCTCAAAGCCCCAGTGACCAATCCTTTACACAGAATCTTGGTATCCACAAAGGTAAAGGGAAACATACAGTAATACCTCAAATCTTTTGTTGTACTATTGTGTAGGGAGCCATGCCAAATTCGGCCATGACAGAAATCCTGTACTTAGGCTGCATGCTGTGACCTTCGAGTTGCTGACCTTTGCCTCACGAGGTCTTGTGTTCTAGGCTATCCTTGGACTACTTATCTCTGAAAGAAGTAGGGAAGTCCCAACTTGGAACCACCTAGAAGATCAAGGAAGTTCTTACAGGGAGCTACTCAGAAAACTAGGAAGTTCTATAGGGAGCGATTCAGGCTACTGTATTCTTGCCTGGGAGCTAGGGTGAGTGAGATTAGACTAGATCCTTATTGACCTTGCTCTATATATATTCTTACTATTCGGGCATTAAAGTGAATTTTGATCAGAAATTTTCTGACTTGATTCGTTATTTCTCGCGTCTCTGTATCCTACTCTTAACCCCCACTCTCTCTTTCAGGTGAACCCTCATTTGATTTTTCCCATGGGCTGGGACACAACACTATTAGAATCTGTGTCATAGTCGGAATCCCTGAGTCCTAAGTTACAATTAATTACAATGAAATGTGGCTGCATGGTCAACGGTAATGGTCCTTCACTACTGTTTACAAGAAGGGCCACCATTACTGTATGTGCTGGATTCCTCGAAGGCCACAACATAGCAACTGAAACTGGACTGTATACAGTGAGTGAGACATTCAAGGGGCTGCACCGTCCAGCTGTGATGAGTGGTTTGCACTCATCACATCATGAATAACCCACCAGAGGCCAGTAATGCAGACATGCTTCCAGCATGTACATGATAAACTGAGGCTGACGGCTAAAAACAAAACCAGCTTACATTTTACAACTAAAACAGGTGCTAAAGTTTGGTTCCGGCTTTAAAATGTATAGGGTTTTTTTTGTTTGTTTGTTTGTTTTTTGTTGTTTTTTTTTTGTTTGTTTGTTTTTTGTTTTTTTGCATTTTATGCAATTTCTGCTAAACGAAAACAAAATAAAAACATTTGAGATGCCATAGCAGCTGTTTCATAAGCTGGCGTATGAAGGACCCATGGCAGGGCCAGAAACTCTGTTCTGTTCGTTTTAGGGAAGCTTAGCTCTGAATCAGTGTCACTTCTGTCCTTTCAAATCATATTGTTGAGCACAGATCTTATAATCAGGCTGTAACACAGTGTTCTTTAAGTTCTGGCTGTTTATATTGAACACTGTTGGTGATACAGAATGTCACTTCTGCACTTTAAATTTCATTTTCATTTTTTTTTTTTTATTCCTGCAACAGTTTCTGTATGAAAGCAGTAGCATACAAGAAGGAAGGCCGGAATGAAAGAAACAGAAATGAACTCGGTGTCTTAAATGCCTGAGACAGTAGCTCATCTACGATTGAGCACGGGTGTACTCTCTGGAGTTGCCTCTCTTGTTTAGCATCCTTTAGCTTTCTGCTGTGCACCGTGCGCTTCTCTGCATCACTGAGCTCATGTTGGAGCACTGGTCCAATACACTCCTCCATAAAGTTGTTGACACATGAGCCCATTCTCTCTGCCAACGGGTATCACTTTTCAAAGAATCAGTTTCTGGGAGTCTGGAGAGATGATCCTGGCTAAGAGCACTGCCTGGTTACTCTTCCAAAGGACTTGGGTTCAGTTTTCAGCACCCACGTGGCAGCTCACAACCATCTGTAACTCCATTTCCAGAGAACCCAATTCTGTCCTCTGACCTCTGCAAGCACCAGGCTCACACATATGGACACACACAAACACATAGGCAAAAGGCAAAATGCTCACAATGATAAAATACAAGAAATAAATGGAAACACTTTAAAGGAGTCGGTTTGCACTGAGGTTGACCATTAGATGTAAACAAGACAAACTAAATAGAAAAACTGTGAATATGAATCAAAACTACTATAATTTATAATGACTTTGAGGACTAGAATTTTTTATCTACTGAAGTAAAAGCCCTTAGATTGACTGAGGTGGTGTGGTAGGAGCTGTTTATGATAGTAGAGACAAACAGTGACCTTCTTCTTCCTCCAATACTGCAATCCTGACTGTTGTCTCCTCAGTGGCCTTTATTTTATACATCTATAACAAATACATTTGATAAAGAATCTGGATTATTAATCTTGCATTTTTAAAAATAATTTACCAGCAAGGTAAATTTAGGAGAACAATTGATCCTGTTTCTTGTTGGGGAAAAGTCCCCAGACCATACTGTACAGATATTATTTTTATGGTCACTACAAATATCAAATGAGGAAAAATATGAAATATTGCATGATGTGATATTTCTTAACATATCTGTCAACACAGGAGGGTAGAGTCACTCACACCTGACTTATGATTTCTGAATCTCTTCTCGCACATGTGACCTTTGAGCAAACCCTGCAGCTAAGATCACATGGCTATCCTGAGCGCTCAGGTGTAAGCTAGAGAATTCACTTTAGAAAGAAAAATCACCAGTGTCAAAATAGCCCAGCTGCAGGGACAGAGCTCACTCCTAGAATTCTACTGAACCTATTTACAAAGAGCCAAGTGCACTGATCAACTAAGATGAGGAACTGATTCCTAATTCTATGAAATTGGCTGGATATTCTACAGAATTTTGTCCTTGAATAGAAGAAAATATGAAGAAACACTTAAAATACTATCAGCCAATACTTGCTGGAATTGACAGGGTTTTAAAAGCCCACAAAGATGACTTGCACACTGTTTACATAATAACATTTTGCAGAGCCTTCTACTTTATGAAGTCTCAATTTAATCAAATTTAATAGTTTTATATAAAATACAATCCAAATTTAGTATTATTCTTACTCCTAAAATCCTCTAAATACTTAGCAGTCAAAATAAGAAATTTTAATATATTAATTCAATGGGAAGAATAAATGAACCTTTTTGTTTGATTTTAGACAATTTAACAGAAAGAGTCCTGATTAAATATAATAAGTAGTGCTTTCTATTTTCATTACTTCATGACTATTTATTCTCCCCTTCAATTTCTGATTGACTAATTCTTACATTAAAAGTACAATTATCCGTATGCAAGAGTTATCCAAAATATTTGTTAGTAAAATAGGGCAAAAATCATCTTATTTCTTTAATCTATGTCTCCAAAATGGACAAGGAGGTAGGTCAAATCAAATGTAATTGTCTGCACTGCATTCTCTAATGGACGGACTTTTACACCTTAGACCTAATGTGGATACCCAGGCCTCTTGAAAATAGCATGCTTTGAGCTAATGATGTGCGTGGCTAAATATTTTTACATTGGCATGACATTTATAAATTATATTTTAATATTACAATTATTTTAGATGATTGCCCTCGGTGCCCTTTTATTTTTAGAAAATAAGAAGCATGCCTGGCCCATAGACACTCGAAACCCAAGATGGTCCAAATTGGATTCATTATGTTTCCACTCCCGCCCGGGTGCATCTCCTCTCTGGTCCCTTGCTCCAATAATGGGGCCAAGCTCCTCCCAGCCGCACAGGCCAACAAACTCAAGTCCTCTTTCTCTATGCTGTACTGACCTTCTAAATCCATCCAACCAAGTCTGCTCAAGTTTGACTTTGAAAAGTT
This sequence comes from Acomys percivali, assembly GCA_907169655.1. Lineage (NCBI taxonomy): Eukaryota > Metazoa > Chordata > Mammalia > Rodentia > Muridae > Acomys > Acomys percivali. Next base: position 101,881,715 of record OU015753.1, read on the forward strand.
TGGAGTTTGTTCTCTTATTCCCAGCCCCCACATCTCTTCCTATTCAAGACCTAATGTGTGAAAGACCTCAGTTATAATACAAGACTCTGATTTCCCAGGGACTGGGATGCCCTCTCTCCAAGTACACATTAAACATTGCTAGCATTATTCTTTTTAAACATAGATATAGCTAGATGGGTGAAGAAGACAAAAAAAGCACAAAAAATATTTTAAAAAAAGAAGAGGGTATTGGATATGGAAGAGGATAAGAGAAAATAGAGGTCTGAACGATATAGGAGAAGCCTCATGGTAAGGAGGATGGACAGAAACCCAAACTGTACAAGAAAGAGGAACCTGCTATTGTGTAAATGAACTGAAAATGAAATAAGATAAAAAAAAAAAAAAAACAAAGCCGATACATATGAATGTATGACGACTTGGAAGCTGGAACACTAAAAGCCCATTTACAAGCAGTGGAACTGAGATTGCAAGCAAGGTCTATGAGGATGTTTGCTCTTTGCTCACTTGGTTAATTTTCACTAATGTCTAAATACATCACTGGCTGCCTCTAAATACTCTACCCTTTTCTTAGGTGGTTTTCTTTTAATGGGTAATTGAATTGTCACCCTGTGCAGACTGAGCAAGCCTAACCATTTTTTCATAGCACTTCCCTGAACCTTTGGAGGGACCGGCTGAAGTTTGCTACTAGTTACCTAACAGTTTACTTTTTCTTCTCTTATAAAGATTACCACCATCTAAGATGGACTGAAACTTGTTAGACATGCTTTTTCAATCCCAATAAGAAGAGACAAGATTCTTTGTCTGTTTGGTGGTGATTTGCTTCCTTCAGAGTACTGTAAACATTTTCCTTGTTGGCAGTCACTACAGATGCTATAGTGATTGTATTATAAGAAATAATATTGTTCAGAATGGTGTTCTATGCTATAATGGCTGATGGAAATCTAAATGCAGTATTAGGGGAAAGTGTACAGGTCTCCTGAAGTAATAATGTTATATATAATTTTTCAAATATTATATGCATTCGTATAATTCATCCACTTTGTAAAAAACAACAAAGGAAACTCACACAGATACACACATACAGACATACAACACATATGTATGCGTACATATACTAAAAAAACCTAATTAGGAAAGATAGAGACAGATGGAGTTCAATTGGCTAATTTTTGGCCCATCTGCCTTGATGAAAAATAGAGATGTTCTGACCCTATGGTTCTATGAGCTAAAGCTGCTCAAATATTCAACCTTCTTTACTGAACCAGTATGTCAAGGCTGAGTGGCCAGTGTCTAGATGAGCAGACACTGTTCACCTGCTATCCCTTTTGTTCTCAGTTTCTAATGTGAAGGAAAGAGGGTCTAAAAATAGACCGAAGCCTTGTAATGACTTGCATCCTTGAGTACACAATTAGATCATGCAAAAATGACTAAATCATTTAGCATTTGGGGTAGTTCAAAACATAATAGATGCATTTTAAATTGCTTGCTCTTTCTATACCTTTGAGTTGTTAAAAAAAAACATTAGCTTTGAAGAAAAATTGCACATTTAACCATTAAAATTCAAACTGTCTGAAGGTTCTCCTTATGCTAAAGTGAAATTTGGAAATTATTTTCATTTTCATGGGTCACTCAAGCTTCAAATAACTTATTTTCATCCTGTCTAGAGAGTGTGTGTAGACACACTTGCAGAACTACTTGCTCGTAGCTTGTAGTGTTAGTAATTTGCTTTAGGAGAGGGAGGAGGTAGGGGGTGGGTGAGGGGAGAAGAAAGGAAGCATCCATTCTCTCTTATTTTAGTGATCTGAGAATTTCATACAAGATGTTTTGATATTATTTACACACCTCCCACCACTCTTCCCGGATCTACCACCCTTTTTGTCCTGCCTTACTTTGTTCCTTCTCTCTTTTCCTCTTTTATTTTGGCAGCCCACTGAGTCCAGTTTATGCTGCCATTAATTTTTTGGTATATGGGCTCAGTGGCGCATGGTTATCTACTAGTGAATTTACTACTTGAGAAAACTGACTCTCCCTGTCCCAGCAGCTATAACTGGATGATCACTCCTCAGCTAAGGGTAGGACTTTCTCCTAAAGCCATCTTAAGAAAATCCAACAAAACCCACCTCCCCAAACTCTCTGTTTACCAGGCCATCTCTCTGGAGTACTTTCGCATCCCCCCAACTCATGGTTTTTGATTGTATATCATTATATCTTCTTTCCCATTGATCTGTAGTAGGATTCAAAATTTTACTAACTGTATTACCAAAGTGGTGAATTTTAAATGGAATTGTGATGTCCTGAATTAAAAGATTATAAGTACTATTTTTT
>OU015753.1:101884410-101931034 GCA_907169655.1 Acomys percivali
GTACCACCTTATCATAGTTTTATAAAGCACACTAGAATTGCCCAGGACTTAACTAAAATGTGTAACCCATACATACAACCAACCTATGGTGATTGCAGATTTCCTGTGAAAAGCTCTAAATTAAGTGTGTGTGTGTGTGTGTGTGTGTGTGTGTGTGTGTGTGTCTGTCTGTCTGTCTGTCTGTCTGTCTGTCTGTCTGTGTCTATGCAAGAGAAAGAGAGAGAATCTGTGTAAGGATACACATGTATGAGAATATGTGTGTACACATATAACTTTAATATTGTCCCTTACCTTCCACCTCGTTTGACGCCAGATCTCTTGTTCCCAGCTGCACATAACAAGCTAGCCACCCTGTGATCTTCCAATGATTCTTCCCTCTCTACTCTCAACACACAGTAGGGACGATAAGATTACAGATATGCTACTTCACACAACTTTACACTTGTTCAGTGCACACTAACACCCTAAGCCGTCTTCCATCCCCCAGAAGCAAATTTTCACCAAATTAGAAATAGGAATCACACCATCATTTCTTGTCAAGAACTAATGACATTATTTCTTCCTTTTGTTTTGTCTTCTCAGATGTACTGATGGAGGCAAATGGGAATAATTATTTGTAAACAAAATGTTCAAGATAGGTTTTTAAAATCTAATTTTATTAACTTCTAATCTAGTTTAGCATCTAATTTTGGCATATACTTCAAGATAACTAATAGAAAAGAGAACTGTCTGGAATTGCTCAATGGAAAAATTCTACAAATTTATGAGGACCAGCAGCATTCTTTACATAAAAGTCAGTTCATAAAACCCACAAGCTTCAGAACATAAATATAAACTTCTGTTTACATATATGTTTCCAAAAGTGGTTATTCAAAAATAAGAATTTATCATATAAAATTTCATTATCGGGTAAGAAATAATTATCCAGTGCCAACACTAATCCAAAGCAGAGATTTTCTGCTCTTCCATTTTGCTTCTTTCCTAGATAAAAGCAAGAAATTGTTAATATCCTCATTATAAAACTCTGACCACACACATTGGTCTTTACAAGCAACTGAGAAAAAGTAAGTCAATAGACACTCCTGAGATGAGGCAGTCTTCTGCACAGCAGGCTACAGGAACCTCTGACAATAATCCCTCTCTATTCCTCTGGAGGCAACTCTGTGCTATTCATGAATATGTGTTCAGTTTCCTTTACCAAATAAATGGCAAACACAATGCTGCCAACCAAATCTATCCCCTCTGTTTACATCAAAACACTTCTTGTAGGCATTAGCACAGTCATCTCCACCCCAGGAGAAGCTAGTCGTAACCCATTCATTAGCGTCTTTGGTTACAAGGGCGATACAGTGTGTAGATGCTGTAAATAAGAGCTCTGTGGTGGCTAAGTCAGGATGGGGAAATCCTACAGGTCGATACAAAAGCAGTCTGCACAGTTAGCCCTTTACTAGTCGTTGTGCAAAGTACAGCTGTTCTGAAATGTCTAACAAACTGACAGTATCCATTTCAAAACGGAGTCCATCACAAATTTCCTATACTGTAGGTCAGCGGGAAAAGTCGCTGAAGGCGATTCCTCTGTGTACTTGAAGACAGCTAGGTCACACACCAGGATAGCTAATGTTGACTGTCTGATGGAATCTAGAACCATCCCAGGGTGCTCGAGAGATGGCTCAGCGGCTAGGAGCACTGTTAGTTCCTCCAAAGGTCTTGTGTTCAATTCCCAGCAACCACATGGTGGCTCACAACCATCTACAATGTGATCCGATGTCCTCTTCTGGCCTGTAGGGGTACAAGCAGGCAGAATACTGTATACATAATGAATACATAAATAAATAAACAAATTTTCTGGTGGCACTCAGAGGAAGGACAGCAGGCTACCAAGAAGGGACTTGATACCCTATGAGCATATACAGGGGGAGGAGGTCCCCCTCAGTCACAGTCATAGGGGAGGGGAGTAAGGGGAAAATGGGAGGGAAGGAGAGAGGGGAGGATACAAGGGATGGGACAACCATTGAGATGTAATATGAATAAATTAATAAAATAAAATAATAAAATAAAATAAAATAAACAAATCTCTTAAAAAAGAAAAGAAAAGAATAGAATAGAACCATCCCAGGAACAATCCCTGTCCTAACCGTGGGAGCCACCATACCATGGATTGGGATCCTCAAATGAATGAAGCAGGCAAAATGATCTGAGCATTAATCCCGCTCTACTTCTTGCAAGGCGACTTTGTGTGAGCAGCTGCCCCACACCCATGTGGCCATGCTTTCTCCATTGTGACGCACTGCATTCAGGAAGTGAGTCGAGTAAGCCATGCCCTCACTGGGCTGATGTTGTCCTGTGCTTTGTCACAGCAATGAGAAACCTGACACAGACATACCTTTCTACTCACCTTTTACCTTCGTAAGGTGAAATATTGAAAATTTAATTATCTAGAAGTGCCTCTCTTTCATCTGCATGCTCTTAGGCTGCATCATCTCAGTTGCTTTTCCTGAGTGAAAGCAGAGATATTGAGAATTACTCTTAAAAGCAAAGTAAATCACACAGCTCTGAGAAGTGTACTATGCAACATTCTGTTAGAAACAGCGGTTTCAAGAGCAGAAACAGGTGCATAAAAACATAACTAAACTTCAAAAGCCTTTGTGACAGAATTACTAGTTCACATCTCTCCTTGATCTTACATAAATAACCATTTCTGTGAACCTTAGAGGTGAGGCTGCAAGGCTTAAATGTTAAGAGCCTTCTTACTGAAATTTATAGGGAAACTAAGCTACCATTGAGGGGATAGGGAGAATTTGGTCACATTTTGCATTCACTACTGGATTTGTAGATTATTGCCAATAAATAAAAAGTTTCATTATATTTAGTTAAAACCTTGTAACTATTATTTCACACATTTGTTATATGTGTGCTGCATGAGGCATTTTAGAACCTTTTTAAAAATGAAATCTTCTGAATAACACTCCTGAACCTCTTTAATGTGTTTCTTTTCAGTCTTGCGAAGTTCCCTTTGTACAAATGGAGTGCTTGCATTAACCTATCAAAGGAAATGCTTGGCTTGTGTCTCTTAAGAGAGGTTTTATGGATCACAAATTTGGATGCAGTTACAAATTGAGGTCAGGTAGTCAGTCAGATAATGAAATGAATATATTCATTTTGCACTTACATGAGATTGTAGGAATATTGGAGAGGGGGGAAGAGATCAAGCCATGATACAAACATGTAATCTCTGGAGATCTGATATGCTCTTATTGAATTATTATTTACTCTTCAGTCTCTCAGTTATGCTGTGCCCAGTTGTGTCTGCATGAAATTCAGCTGACATTAACGAATGAGCTAAATTCGAAGGAGAGATGGCCTCTCCATGCCTTGCTCCAGGCAGGCAAGACACTGAAGGAGCTTCGTGTTTACAGGGATTTTTTTCTATTGTGTCTGCCGACAAAATTTTGTTCACAGTCCATGTGATTACCACCATCACATGACAATGTTTTATTAAATGGAGGCAGGCACGTCACTGTCTTGTTTTGACACACTGCATTCATCATGTTTAATAGACTACAGTTTAAAGTAGCATGGCTTTGACACATACCTGGGAAGCAGGGAGGCCCTGTGATTTGCTTTGCTGCAATATTTGCTTCCCTCTGATACATAACCTACAATATCGCTGAAGAAGCCAATACTCGGAATATGTGCTAAAGTGCTAAATATTTAGTTACGATTTCAACACTCATGAATAGATAGGTGTCCACCTGATACTGAAGCTTCTTCCTAATTAGTACTATTGTTTAAGGAGTCACTTTGTCTGCAATATTTAAGGTGATGTAATGTACCCTCCACTTATCTACAGGGAATGCAATCCAAGATACCAGTGGCTACCCACATAGAAGCATATCCTAAACAAAGTGTCAATAATATTTTCCTACCTAGAGTTATTATGAAGATTAATTTATATGCCTGGCAAGAAGCACCAACAACTAACAATAAAGCATAGCAATTATGACACTGTGCTGTGGTAGAAGCTAAGTGGTTACATTCATTCTCTCTCTCAAAATACTACACTGTTTTCACTCTTCCTCCTACAAAGACATGAGGTGACCCAAGGCCTGCATGCTAGGCTGGAACGTGAATGATGGAAACTTTGTAAGGGTGTGGTGTTTGGCAGTTTATTTGATAACAGAAACACTGCTGCAAGACAATTGGCAGGTGTTTCACATAGTATTTGTGATTCGCAGTATTGTAATTCATAGCCTGAGCATACAATATTTTTGCACACTATGCAGAACACTGCACAACTTAAACTTATGAATTATTTATTTCTGTAATTTTCCATTTATCATTTTCAGTCTGTAATTGATCATGGATAGCTGAAATCACAGGAAGTAAAACCAGAGGTATGGAGTGACTCATGTAATAAGCAGGAGCATAAAATTGCGATGTACATAATTTTAGCATAGAAATGGGGTTAAATCAGCTTGTGTCTTTAAAAAGTAATTAAACATATATTTCTTATAGTATTTGTAATAAAGCATGTTTAGTCAAAAATCCTGAATTAATAAGGTAAAATACATTTTCTCATAAGGTCTCATATGTTCATGGTACTTGAATTATGTACTCTAAGAGGCTTTTGATAGTACATCAGAGTGCATTAAAAGGACAGGAGTGTAGTCACTGGATCAGGTGGGGACGGGGATCATGTGGCAAAGTTCTTGCTGCATATGGGTGAAGACCTGAGCTCATACACTGAACATCTATATAATAAACTGGTGAATATGGAATCTCAGTGTTGAGGACCAAAGGCAGGGGGGACTCCTGTGCCAGGTAAGCTTAAACAGTGAGCTCCAGATCCTGGCTCAAACAACAAATTGGAGAAGAGTAGAGTCAGACAGTCAACATCCAGTCTCCACACGTGAATATATACCAGCAACAATACATGTGCACCTGAGAAACACAAACACACACACAGATACACTCACACAAACACGCGCGCGCGCGCGCGCGCACACACACACACACACACACACACACACACACACACACACTTCTGAAGACTTAGTTCATGCCATGGAAAGCATTAGGTAAGTACTTAACTTCTGAGTTAGATTGACCCTCCTCTTCTCTATTTGTAAAAACATTGTCTCACTGAGCTCGCCAGGCTGACTGTTAACACGCCCTAGTTCAGACAGACCTTGGACTTGTGGCTTTTCTGCTTCAGCCTTCTGAGTGAATGGAGGTACAGCCTCAGCCACCAGGCTCAACAGTTTTCTTGTCCTTATGAGAAACAATTCGAATTCCACAGACCACTGTCAGCTTCCACCTTTTTCGTGTCATTTCAATTTTCTTACTTTACAGTTTTTATTCATTAGCCAATTTGAGCAAATAAGAATTTACAGTCCATGGAAAGATGGCTTATTAGTTCTGTGCCTCTGTTCTTATGATCATCTAGGTGTGTCATACTTTAATTTCTATGTTTGCCAAAACCTATGGTGAGACTAAGTCTGAAGGATACTTATTCTGTTATTTTCCCAAGCAAATGCTATGTTTTTATTTCTGTTTCCCAAAAGTGGGGAGAAAGGACATAAATCCATAGATTTCTCTCATGTTTCAATCTGTATATATTATGTGCTATAATATCAAGCAAATGAAATTCAAACTTTACTTTTTGTGCCTAGAAGAATTCCTGTTCAGTATAAGATTACTGAGAGAACAATTCAAACATTTTACATATCATGGAAGCATAATGATTGTCTAAATGTATGATTCACTCTCATCAATAGAGAAACTTCTCATGGCAGGAGCTATTATATTTGTAAGATTAAGTGACTCAGAAAGCTGCCTCCAAGTGAGTGTAAAAGTAAAAAATCCAAGAAACTCAATCAAAATAAACTAAGTTTCCACCACAGTGAGCAGTGGTGTATACACATCTTCCTGGGCTGCAGTGGTCCCCCAAGGAAAGCTTAAAACCAAATCTACAAGAATAGTACAAGGAAAGTGTTCTGAGTAAGGAAGGGGAGGAAAATTAAGAGTAAAGTTATAGCCACAAACACGTAGATATTGAGAATTTAGTTGAATTCTAGTTTAGTTTAATCATAAGTTTTATTACACTGATGGTAAAATGAACTGGGTAAAAAACACTAAAAAGCAGACGTTAACAGGTTAAGGGGAAATCTCCATGTCACAAGTTAAATTCACATAAGTTTTTAGATTGCTACTGAAATTGGTAGAGAGTCTCAAAAACTCACAAAAAGTAAAAAAGAAAAGAAAAGTTGGTTGGCTGGAATAGAGGGGATGAGATAATTGTAAGCCTAATGAATCTCTGCAAAGCATCTCACAGCGTCTTGGGTTATCAGGGAGCAGAGAATGCCAGGATGGAGAGCACAGAGTGACAGTGGCCTGTGAAAGCCTTAGACTCAGTGAAAAATGGGGCAAGAGAGAACTAAGGAGGCTGACAATTTCAAGAGCAGATGAGTAGGGAAAGCTGTCCATGAGTCTGAAGGGCATCAAAGGAAGGACCTGAAATGAAGGAATGCAATGAAAGGTCTCCTATAAAGTCAACCACAGCAACACAGTGACAGAACAATGTTTCAGTAGTACGATTTTCTGTTGAATTCCACAGGGAAAAATAACTTGAAAGTTACCACTTAAATTAAACTGATAAGTTAGAATTTGTTTTGCTTAGCTATTTACTGAGTGGGTGGGGTAGTCATGTAGTTGAATATTGCAAGTTTCTTTCATAGTGAATACTGTTAAGTTTCTTCTGTGTTGTTCCTGTTTGTAGCTTTCTAGGAGACTAAAGATGTCCTCTACCTCTAGATCTTAAAATATTTCTACCCTCTCTCAGACAATGATCCCTGAGCACTGGAAGGAGTGTAATACAGATGTTTCAAATCAGCGCCAAACATTAAATAACATCTTATTCTCTGCACAGTGACCAGTTATATGTCTGTGTGCATTGTCATGGACTACCAAAAGAAGATTAATAATGAGTGTGGAGAGATGCAGCAGCCTATGAGTATGAAAGTAAGAACTGCTGGGGCCACTGAAAACATTTTTCTGTCACTAATCTTAAGAAATATAGACTAATGAAATGTCTGTTTCAGACACAAAGAATGAATTTGAACACCTTTCTTCTTTAAGTTCTTATATTATCTCTCTCTCTCTCTCTCTCTCTCTCTCTCTCTCTCTCTCTCTCTCTCACTTTCTCTCTCTCTCTCAGGTTGTGTGCCTTTTTTTAAAACTATTTAGTCAAATTTATTTATCTATAATGTAGCAATAACAACAGAAATGTGATTAATATGGACTGAGAGCTGACTCCATCACAATCGTAGCCCTAATTTCCTTGTGAGCATTCCCTCATTAAAAAGTACTCACCATGTTCCTGTGAGAGAAGCATTTCTTCTACTGTTTGAGTAATGATGAGATATTTAATTTCAATCTCAATAGCTAGTGCCAGAATTCTACGTATAAAAGCAACTCATTCTTTAGTGGAGAAAACAAGAATGTAAAGTACCCTATGGGAATATGTATCAGGATGGCAAGAGCCCGGGCAACAAATAAAGACATAGGACCTCATATCTGAGAAGAGACTGGAGGTGAGAGACACAGAGAGGGTGTGATGGGGATTATTTAGTAAAATAAGGAGGTCAGAGTCAGATGTTGAAGGAGCAGGACATTCCTTGTAGAGGTACAGAGATGTGTGAACAGAGTCTTGCTCTGTCCTGGTTGCCTGTGAAAATGATCTCTCACAACTCATCTCTACTGAGGTTTAGTAAGTATTATAAAGAATTATACTTCAGATGAGATAGGGCACGCTCAGGGTGGTACACTGAAGAAATACAAAGAATCATTAGGTCTTACTTCAAAAGCTCATATGCCTCAAAATTTGAAAATAAAGGAAATGGACGACTGTCTTGATTGATCCCACTTATCAGAGTTGAATCAAGATTAGATTAAAAAAAAAAACTAAATAATCCTATATCTCCTACAGAAATAGAAGTAGTCCTCAAAATTCTCTCACTCAATAAATAAATAAATAAATAAATGAAAAAGCCCAAGGACAGATGGTTTCAGCCCAGAATTCTACCAGACCTTCAAAGAAGAGATAATATTGATATTCTTCAAACTACTCCACAAGATAGAAATGGATGGAACATTACCAAACTCATCCTATGGGGCCACAGTTACTTTGATACCTAAACCTCATAGAAACCCAATAAAGAAAGAAAATTTCAGACCAATTTCTCCGATAAACATTGATGCAAAATTGTTTAATAAAGTACTCACAAATTGAATCCAAGTACACATCAAAGATATCATTCACCATGACCAAGTAGGTTTCATTCCAGGCATGCAGGGAAAGTTCAACATACAAAAATCCATCAATGTAATCTGTCATATAAACAAATTGAAAGAAAAAAATACATGACCATATCTTTATATGCCAAAGAGGATTTTCACAAAATCCAAGACCATTCATGTTTAAAGACTTGAAGAGATCAGAGATACAAGGCGCATACCTCAACATAATAAAGACTATATACAGCAGGCCAATAGACAACATCAAATTAAATGGAGAGAAACTCAAGAAAATTGCATTAAAATCAAGGACTAGACAAGGCTGCCCACTCTCTCCATATCTCTTCAATATAGTACTTGACGTTCTCGCTATCACAATAAGACAACAAAAGAAGATCAAGGTGATCCACATCAGAAGGGAGGAAGTCAAATTATCTCTATTCACAGATGATATAATAGGGAACATAAATGACCCCCAAAATTCTACCCGAGAATTCCTACAGCTGTTAAACACCTTCAGCAAATTGCTTGGATACAAAATCAGTTCAATAAGTCAGTCACCCACTTGTATAGAAATGACAATCATTCTTAGAAAGAAATTAAGGAAACTACACCCTTCACAATGGTCACAAATAATATCAAATATCTATGTGTAACTCTAACCAAGCAAGTGAAAGACTTGTATGAAAAATACTTCATGTTTCTGAAGAAGGAAATTGAAGATGATATCAGAAGATAGAAACTTCTCCCTTGTCCATGGATTGTAAGAATCAATATAGTAAAATTGGACATCTTACAAAAAGCAATTTACAAATTTAATGCAATCCCTATCAAAATACCTACACAAATATTTACAGACCTTGAAAGATCAGTTCTCAGCTTCATATGGAAAAACAAAACAAAGCAAACAAACAAAACGGAATAGCTAAAAACAATTCTGTACAATAAAAGATTCTTCAGAAGAATCTCCATCCTTGATCTCAAGATGTACTCTAGAGCAACAATAATTAGAATAGCATGATTCTGGCATAGCAATAGGCTGATTGATCAATGGAATCAAATCAAAGATACAGAAATAAATCTACACACATGTGGGCACTTGATTTTTGACAAAGAAGTAAAATCCATACAGTGGGAAAAGGATAGCCTCTTCAAAAAATGGTGTTGGTCTAACTGGATGTCTACATGTAGGAAAATGCAAGTAGATTCATATTTATCACCAGGCACAAAACTCAAGTCCAAGTGGATTAAAGAACTCAACATAAAACCAGAAACACTAAATCTGTTAGAAGAAAAAGAGAGGAAGAGCCTTGAACTCATTAGCACAAGAGCAAACTTGCTGAACAGAACACCAACAGCCCAGGATTTAAGGTCAATAATTAATAAATGGACCAGGCCGTGATGGTACATGTCTTTACTCTCAGCATTTGGAAGGCAGAGGCAGGTGAATCTCCATGAGTTTGAGGCCAGCCTAGTCTACCAAGTGAGTCCAGGACATCCAGGACTATATAGAGAAACCCTGTCTCACAAAACAAAATAAAAACAAACAAAAAACAATTAATAAATGGGACCTCATGAAAACGAAAAGCTTCTTTAGGGCAAAGGACACTGTCATAAGAACAAATTGACAGGCTACAGACTGGGAAAAGATCTTCAACATTTCTACATCTGACAAAGGCTTAATATCCAAAATATATAAAGAACTCAAGCAATTAAACACCACGAAACCAAATAATCCAATTAAGAAATGGGGTTCAGAGCTAAAAAGAGACTTCTTAACAGGAATATCAAATGGCTGAGAAACACTTAAAGGAATACTCAATGTTCTTAGTCACCAGAGAAACGCGAATCAAATTGACTCTGAGATTCTATCTTACACCATCAGAATGGCTTAGATCAAGAAACTCAAGTGACAGCACATGCTGGTGAGGATCTGCAGAAATGGGAACACTCCTCCATTGGTGGTGGGAGTGCAAACTTGTACAACCACTTTGGAAATCAATCTGGGGCTTTCTCAGAAATTTTGGAATAGGGCTACCTCAAGACCCAGCTATTCCACTACTTGGAATACGCCTGAAAGATTCTCCAGCATTTGCTCAGCTATGCTCACAGCAGCTTCCATTGTAACATCCGGAATCTGGAAACAACCTGGATGTCCCTCAGTAGAAGAATGGATGGAAAAACTGTGGTACATTTACACTATGGATTACTACTCAGGTATTAAAAACAAGGAAATCTTGAAATTTGCTGGCAAATGGATGGAACTAGAAAAGATCACCCTGAGTGAGATAACCCAAACCCAGAAAAGACACACATGGTATATACTCACTTATAATTGAATTCTAGCCCAACATAGATTTCTTCTGAGAGTCTTCACTCAGCAAGGGATTGGGCCAGATGATGGGACTCACTATTGGACTCCAGGTGAGTAAGGTATGGAAGAATGAGTAAATAGAAGGACCCAGAGGGTCCAGGAGCCCCACAAGAAGACCATCAAAGATGGCAGATCTGGACCCAGGGGGGTCTGCACAAACTTCTGTACCAATCAAGGATAAAGCATGCAGTCAACCTAGACTTCCTGTTCAGATCTACCCAATGGACAACTCATTCTCCACGGTTGTGGGGAGAGCAAGGACTGACTCTGACATGAACTCTGGTGCCCCCTATTTGACCACTTCCCCTTGGTTGGGGGGGCCTGGTGGCACTCAGAGGAAGGGGAAGCAGGCTATGCAGATGAGACCTGATAGGCTGTGGTCATATGATGGAGGAGGAGGTCCCTTCCTATCACAGGTCTAGGGAAGTGGACTAGGTTGAAAAAGGAAGGAGGGGAATAGGAAGATACAAGTGAGGAGATAACAATTGGGATGTAATCAGAATAAATTATATGAAAAAATTAAACTAAACATTCATTTTTATGGCAAAAAAACTGATCATAAAAAAGATCAGGAAATTCAAGAAACAAAAAAAGAATTATGCTTCAGTGACGCTTTTAGCTTAAGTCACTGTACAGTGTAACTCTCATAAAGAAAAACAAGAAAGCAAGACCACATGATTATAACAGTGCATTGAAAGTTCCAAATCAGAAAATGTAAATGTCATAACACAGTGAGAGTTATGTCTATGAAAGGTCTCTGTGTTTTTGTGGGGTTTGTTGTTGTTGTTGTTGCTGTTGTTTGTTTGTTTCTGTTTTTGTTTGGTTTTTTGGTTTTCTTTTTTGGAACTGAGCATCAAATCCAGAGTCATTAGATTCCCAGGGTTCACAGGAGTGCAGATGCTCCTGAGACTGTGATCAGGGAAGAGAAAATCCCTGGGGTAAGCACCACCCCCTTACATTCACCATTCTCATGCTAAGTGGAACAAAGTTTTCTCATAGACATTTATACCAGGCAACGATGGGCAGTGCAACCTCCTGTCACCAGTGTTTCAATTTTTTCATGTATAATGTTAAAGGAAAATCCTAAAAGTATCAACATTTTAATTCTATAGAACATGTAGAAAATGCTTAACATAAATTCTAGAATATTTAATATTGCATATATGATCTATAATCTCTTAATCTAAATACTAATGTCATTTTTCCATTACCTAGAAAAACATAATTTGTCATTATGACTGACTTGTATAGATTCTAACTATTTCTTATAGACATAGTTTGTTTATAATAATGTATTTAAATAATGTTTGATGAATATAGTAATATAAAATTCTTATATACATATTTAAGGCAATTTAAATTAATAGAGTTTTATATGTTTTATATGTTATATATATAACATGTATTTATGTGCACCCATGCACAATCGCATGCCCATGGCGTCACATGATTAAAATGGCATTTGAATTTTATATTGTCTAATGACACAGTAGCTACTTCTAGATGATAAACAACACAAAGCACAATATTCACTTGTTGGTAGCAACACTAGAATAAACATTATGTTATTCTAGTCATGTAGAGTATGGCACATTGCATCATGTATAGTAAATAATACTTGGCAGGGCTAAACAACATCATGAATTTATCATTTTGCTAATCATTATTTCCAAGTTTGTTCCTACCAACCAGAGTGTCTACTGAGAATGGTATAGCCTGTTAAGCCAAGGGCAGAATTCTATATCTCCTGCTTACTGCATCTTGGTTGCATCAAAAGCCACATGGAAAATTGATCTGTGTTATCTCATATTGTGTGAATATTCTCTATAATTCTTGCTATATGGAAAATTATCTAATGACACATATGTCAGATTGTATCTCCATCATTAGTAATGAACAGCTACATGTGTGCTAAATACAAGTATAGATTCACTTTGTTACCATTACCTGGTTTGTCAGTTAAGGAATTAGCATAATAATATATTTTTAAGATTTATTTTCTTATTTGTTTATTTATTAATGTATTATGTTTATCTGTGTAAGCAACTATCTGTGTGCAGGAGTCTACCGAGACCAGAAGAGGGTATGAGAGATCCTGAAACATGAGTTACAGGATGTTCGAAGCTATGCTGTGGATGCTGGAGTCAGAATCCATGTCTTCTACAAGAGCAATAAGAACTCTTGAGAGCTGAGCAGTCTCTCCAGGCTCTTGAGTGAGCATTTAGAAATGCCTTTGCTGAACCGTCCTGGCTGCTTAGAGTTTTTGTTTACTTCCCTTATGGACTGGATATTTCCAAATAAATAGCCCAAACTTCCTTGGTTGAAGTCCTAAATCCAGTACTCTGGAGTGAAGTCTGTGGAGAACAATAAGTCATGAAGGGGAACCCCTTAAAGGTAGGGTTAAACAAAGGCCCTGCTAAAAAGAAAGCACACACCCACCCCAATCCCTGAGGAGGTCCCTTATTGACATTCATCTTTCAACACTACATATTGAATTATTTACCTCAGAGCTCTGAGGAATATATATTTTTATTTAAGCATATAAAATGCCAACATGGTAGTTTATGTTAAAAACTTGAACTAAGATATCTATAATATTTTTTAAATAAATTGCATTTATTAGTTCTAAAAATGCAGTAAATTAGAACTATCATTGAGACACATTATTACATCCTTCTTACCTCTTACGTTTTTTTTTCATATGGCATAATCGAATTTTAACTACTAAACAAATTGTAATGACTTGCTTTAAGAGGATAGTACCTCCTCCAAATCAACTAAGGGAAAAAAAAACAGAAAATCTGTTCACTAAACAACAGTCATAGGACACTGTGATACTCCATAGATATTTAGTAGCAAGATCATTTAAAGAGACTGTAGGAAACTCTGTGTCAAATCTAGGGTAGTCCACTAATACTCTCAGACTGATTTCTATTGCAAATTGTCAATTCATGGTTAATCATGAAGTGCATGTTTACTATGTAAGGAAATTGAATAATATCGTATTAATGTTCTCCATAGTAATATGGTCAATAGAATAAGTACATGTCATTCATGTATCTGTGGGAAGCTCTTCATTTAGAAGAATTACCTCACAAGTGTATGAATTGTATCCCCTCCAGTATCTCCACAGAGAATGGCCAACTGGAATACCCTCAAAGAGCCAATGCTGCCAAGACTGCCTCTCTGGTTGAGATGCCTTGTGAGGTTTTCCCTTCTACTGGTCAGGATAAGTCTCTAGTTCCATCCACAAACCTGAGTTTCCTATGCAAATGTCTCCATCATACAGCTTATGACACACACTGTAGCTACACTTACACTCACCCCTGTTCTACCTAACTCAACTCTTCAATTCCAAATTGTATTTCAGACTTTCTGCAGAAAGACCTTTTGTAGGAGTTTTCTGAATAAAGTTTTAATGCCTGTTGGGGGCAGATGGGCCACAGATCGTTTAATGCTAGAGAGATCAGCATTAGTCATTTTCCTTGTTTAGAATCTCCTTAGCTGTTATCACTAGCATACAGAATTATTATTTATACCTTGCACTTTCACCATGAAACTATCATTATAAATGTAAATCGAAGGTATCCAGTGAGGCAATGCTAACTGACCATGGCCAGGACAATGAAATGCTTTATTATTCAAGTTATCAGCGAGTGGCTACTTACCCATGCATAATTTTCTAATATATTTTGATTTTTAAAAATTTTTTGAAACTATATTTTTTAAATGGGCTCCTTGTGGCAAAAATACAAAAAATATTATGATAAAGCTTCATATACCGTAATGAGATTTCAATTGTGGACTCACCTATCATCTGTCTGGCTATCGCTATCTCTATCTCCATTATATATATATATATATATATATATATATATATATATATATATATATATATATGTAATCTCCTTCCATTGTCAGGGATCTTACTACCATAATTATATCTGTGGATACCTCTAAAACAAGAACTAATGAGAAAAGTAGCCACTATATGTCGATCACAGTTAAAAATTAAGACATTTAATTGATAACCTATGAGCATATACAGGTGGAGGAGGTCCCCCTCAGTCACAGTCATAGAGATGGGGAGTAGGGGGAAAGTGGAAGGGAGGGAAGAATGGGAGAATACAAGGGATGGGATAACAATTGAGATATATATGAATATATATATAAAGACATTTAATCTCTAACAGCATCATAAAGACTTCTAACTACCTGACATTTTTAAAATTTTATTTATTTTATTAATTTATTCTTGTTACATCTCTATGGTTATCCCATCCCTTGTATCCTCCCATTCTCCCCTCCCTCCCATTTTCCCCTTATTCCCCTCCCCTATGACTATTCCTGAGAGGGATTACCTCCCCCTGTATATGCTCATAGGGTATCAAGTCTCTTCTCGGTAACCTGCTGTCCTTCCTCTGAGTGTCACTAGGTCTCCCCCTCCAGGGGACATAGTCAAATGTGAGGCACCAGAGTATATGAGAAAGTCAAATCCCTCTCTCCACTCAAGTGTGGAGACTGTCCTGTCCATTGGCTAGATCTGGGCAGGGGTTTAAATTTTACCGCCTGTATTGTCCTTGGCTAGTGCCTTAGTTTGAGCAGGACCCCTTGGCCCAAATCTGCCTATCATAATGTTCTACTTGTAGGTCTCTAGGACCCACTGGATCCTTCTACATTGCTATTCTCACATGGGTCTCTCATCTAGAGTCCCAATAGGATGTCCTCCTCACTGTCCCAGTTTCCTGGTAAGGGAAGGCTTTCGTGGGACATGCCCATTGGGCTAGTATGCAGATATAAGTGAGTATATACCATTTGAGTCTTTCTGCTTTTTATACACACATACATATAGGAAAGCATGCCGGCAGGGTTCACTGTTTCCTTATTCATTTCAAAAGTTGTCTTTGTTGGAACTGGCTTGTTTCTCCCTTAGTGGTCTTAGTTTCTACGTCATTGTTTAATCCTCCTCAGGTCTATGTATTGTTACAGGAAAAAATTTCTCTACATTTTTTAAAATTTTTTCATTTTACATCCTGATCGTAGCCCTCTCCATCATCACCTCCCAGTCCCACCGTCCTTCCCTCATCCCCTCTCTTTCCCTCCCCTAGTCCTCAGAGGGGAGCCCTCCACCCCTAACATCTGACCTCAGCCTATCATGTCTCATTTGGACTGCCTACATCCTCTTCCTCTATGGCCTGTCAAGCCCATCCCACCAGTGGGAAGTGATCAATGAGTGGGCACGAGTCCATGTCAGAAGTAGTCCCTACTCCCCATATTATGGGGCTCACAAGCCGACTGTGCTGCCTATCTACTACATCTGAGCTGAGGGTCTAGATCCTTACCATGCATGGTCTTGGTGGGAGAATCAGTCTCTGCAGCAACCCCTCCTCATCCTGGATTTGTTGGTTCCATTGGTCTCATTGTGGAGCTCCTGTCTCTTCCAGGTTCTTTAATGACTCAACTCTTCCATAAAATTCCCTGTACTCCACCCCAAAGTTTGACTGTGAGTCTCAGACTCTGCTTCGATCCCATGCTGGGTGGAATCTTTCAGAGGACCTCTATGGTAGGCTCCATCCTGTTCCTTCTCTTCAACCAATGGCTTCCAGTGTCTATTCTATTTGCCCTTCTGAATGAGAATTAAACATCCTCCCCAGGGTCCTCCTTGTTTTTTTTTTTTTATTAATTTATTCTTGTTATATCTCAATGCTTATCCCATCCCTTGTATCCTCCCATTCTTCCCTCCCTCCCATTTTCCCCTTATTACCCTCCCCTATGACTGTTCCTGAGAGGGATTTCCTCCCCCTGTATATGCTCATAGGGTATCAAGTCTCTTCTCGGTAACGTGCTGTCCTTGCCTATTTATTATAATGTGGTTATCTTATATCAGATGGCTGCTATCTGCTTATAAGTGAGTATATACCACACATGTCTTTCTGGATCTGGGTTACCTCACTCAGGATAATCTTTTCTAGTTCCAACCATTTGTCTGAAAATTTCAAAAGGTCCTTGTTTTTAATAGCTGAGTAGTATTCTATTGTGTAAATGAACTACAGTTTATTTATCCATCTTCTGTTGAGGGACATCTAGGTTGTTTCCAGATTCTGGCTGCTAAAATAAAGCTGCTATGAACATAGTTAAGCAAATGTCTTTGCTGTATGATGGAGCATCTTTCAGATATATGCCAAGGAGTGGTATAACTGGGTCTTGAGGTAGAGCTATTCCAAATTTTCTGAGAGAGTGCCAGATTGATTTCCAAAGTGACTGTACAAGTTTGAACTCCCACCAGCAATGGAAAAGTGTTTCCCTTTCTCCACATCCCTGCTAGCATATGTTGTCACTTGAGTTTTTTATGTTAGCCATTATGATAGGCTTTTAAAAATATATTTTGGATATTAAACTTCAATCACAGTATACATAAAATGTATACTTTTTAAATTAAACCCTTGTATTCATACCAGAGAAACAAATGCCAGTAGATTTTTGCAGGGAATAGAGAGCAGATGATCCATTTGTTGCTCCTCAAAGGAACCTGAGTTCAGTTTCCAGCTCCCATAGGGAACAGTTCCCAATGGCCTGTGGGTCTAGCTCTAAGTCAGTCAAACACACTCGCATGACCTCTATAGGTACACACACACACACACACACACACACACACACACACAGATTATAGTGATCCTTTCCTTTATTAAACATACTTCATTAAAATCTCACAAATGAAACAAAGGGTTTGGTATGCACAGATTAATGGCATGTAGTCTCAGCCCACAATCCATTAAGCCACTGGTCCATGAACTACACATAAATGTGTTAATGTATGGTGATCTCCATTTCGATCATGCAATGGAGACAGGGTATGATGATTCCGTGCAATGGACTCTTTGGGGGAACTTTTGCTCTACAAAATTTTGAGTCTGTGAGCTTTTCCCCACATTCTTAAAAAAAATTAATGTCCCATTTTACTCTAATATAACATGTATTTCCAGGACCCTTCATACTTTTTTCTTTCAACCCCCCTTTTTTCCCCTCTTGCTTTCATGGCCTTAGGTTTCTGGCTTGTACATACTCTGCCTCCCATATAAACACATACATGGTCAGTAAATAAAACAAAACAGGGAAGATTAATCGTTCTGAGCTTAAGTTGAGGGGACCTCATAGAAGAGGTGATTGTGGTTAAGGAAAATATATAGGTCACTTATACTCATAAGAACACATACTGTAGTTAGTGCCTTTTGTATCCATTTGTAGAGTGGCTGTTCATGAATTTGTATGTGATTTGTATACATTGCATACATATAGTACATCTTTACATGGTAGGCCTTAATGATTAAATGCATTGAAGAATTAAATTAAAATAAATAAAAATGGCTTTGGAGCCAAGTCCAGAATACAGATGTGCTGCTTTGACATGCTTATTGTATAAAACATTTTTAAAGTACATTCAAAAATTATTTTGTTAGTGGACGATCACTAACAGAACTCTTGTG
Organism: Acomys percivali; assembly: GCA_907169655.1. Lineage (NCBI taxonomy): Eukaryota > Metazoa > Chordata > Mammalia > Rodentia > Muridae > Acomys > Acomys percivali. The sequence goes on from OU015753.1 coordinate 101,902,564, forward strand.
AAAGTACAGAATTTAAGAAATATATGAGAAATTAAATGTGCTTATTGCTCTTGCAGTGCACTTGAGTTCAGTTCCCAGCACCCATGTTGCATGGATCAGCTCAACAAAAGCCTGTCACTTTAGGTTCACCGCTCGAGGGGACCCAGCCTTTCTTTAGCCCTCTGTAGAAACACATCCACGAATGTTATACATACATATACGTATAAAAAATAAGTATTTAAAATCTTTTTTAAAGTTCAGAAGTGTCTCCACAGTGACCCTGTGATCTTGCAAGAACATTAGGGAATGGCCTTCATTTGGAATGGTCATTCAGATTGTCGCTGCTCATCTTTCTCCTACCTGAAACAAGCACAAACACAGGTCAGGAATGATTAAATATGCCTTTTCTTTTGCGTTATTGTTTTTATGAAAAAAAAAAGACAAATCTCTACTCTGTAATTTGTTTGTTCAATTCAGTTTCCTACCCTTGTTTTAATTAAGGGGGTGAACAATACAATCCAAGCAAAGCATGTAAGACCCCGTTAAGAATGGTAGAACAGAACTAGATTTTTCCTCTGAGTGAATTATTATCAAATGTCTCTGTGAAATACGATGATTTGTGTGTGTCCTCAGTACCTTGAGATGCAGAATTTCCCTTCATGCTTTTCTGTTTTTAGTAATTTCCTTGGCTAGATGAACCTCCAGTGAAGGCAACAAGGCAACATATCTAAAAACATATTGCCAACACACCCTGTAGTGGAAGGAGGAAGAAAAGGAGAGACATGGAGAGGGCAGAGAAATGTGGGAGGATAAGGAAAGGAGCATGGATCTGGGAAGAGTGGGTGAAGAGGTGAACATTACCAAAATGTACAAAACTCTCAAACAAATAAGAATGAGAAAGAAGGACACTGTGGTAGGCCAACTCAAGTTGAAAGCCTATGGCTATGGTATATAACCATAAGAAATGAAAGTGAACTTCGAATTTCCAAGGGGTCTCAGGCATCTCAAAACCAACCACGAAGGTGTAAACACCATTGATCCGGATCAGCAGTTCTCAATCTATGGGTTGCAAGGCCCTTACGGAGTTGAAGGAACCATTCACAGGAGTCACATATCAGATATCCTGCATTCCATTTGCTTACATTATGATTCATAACAAGCAAAATTACAGTTATAATTTGGCAGTGAAAATAATTTTATGGTTGGGGGGTCACCACAAATGAGGAACCGTATTAAAGATCATAGCATTAGAAAGTTTGAGAACCATTTATCTAGATGTATGGCTTTCATGTCTTTAAAATGTGAAGGGAAGTTTAAGGCAAAACCATTTGCTTCATGCACGCACATCATTGAGATAAGCTCTGTTTACACAGGAAGGAGTTGCTAGAGAGTGCAGCCAGACCTCGTCATCTGGATGTTGAGTTTTGGAGAATGTTTTAATATTGTAAATGAAAAAGTCAGCTTACATGTCTTCTGACCATCCCTTTTTATGTTAGAGATTTTAGGTTCACAGTTGTTAACCTCTGTGCTGACTGACACTAGCTTCATTTCACAGAGGTCAAAGGTGTGATACCTTGCATACTTTACATCCCACCAAGCATGGATGTTTGTGCTCCTATGCATGTGCATTTGTGTAAGGGCCACGTCAGTTGTTCTTCCTAAGCCACACTTTACTGTTTTTGTGTTTGATTTTATTTCTGAGCTAGGATCTGTCAGGATCCCTGAACTTGAAATTCATCAATTCAGATATACTGATTGATCAGGGAACCCCAAAGATGCATCTGCTCCCACCTTCCTGGTGTTGGGTTCATAAGCTTATGGTAGTAAGCATATGGCAATAACCCAACATTTTGCACACTTTCTGGGGTTAGAACTCATGTCTTTATGCTTGTGTGAAAGTGCTTTAACAACAGACCTACCTCCCCAGCTCTTACATAACTTCTTAACAAATGTGACTAATGTGGTGTGTAGTTCAACCATCTTTCATTTAAAAGACTGTAGTCTGAGTAGAAACTCCATTCTTCCTATTGAGGAAAGAGTTTAATTAGTATTTTCTTCAGCAGCTCATCAAAGGAAATAACCACTTCAAGCATATGATAGCAGAGCAGGCATAACATCTCATTGCACTTTCCTTTGCAAACGAATCTTTTCAATTAGTTTTTAATCTGCTATTTACTTAGGATTTATTTTAGCTGATCAAATACTAGGTTAAAGTGTGCAATCCAAAGGAAAAGAAAATAATTAAAGATACTTCATAAAGCACACTGGGCTTCTTTTTTCTACTCCTGTTTTTTTCCTAGAGAATTCTGCTTTTACATTTGATAGCAGTAAAGGATGAATTTCTTATACTAAAAAGAGAACAGATGCAAGGTTGATGCTTTCCTAAACTCCAAATAAAGGGTAGAAATTCATATGTGTCTCATTAAGTACAAATAGGCTACTGTTAGATTTACACACAGCAGTTACCTTGAAATTCAAGCAGGCTTTGAATTGTGCTAGTTAGCAAGGACTGAATTAGGGCATCTTGAATTTTATTTTGTTTTTAAGAATACCAAAAAAATTCTAGTGATGTATCAGCCTTGCATTTAATGGCTTCCTTCAAATGCCCCTGCTAACAGATGTCTGTTCTTTGATCCTTTTATTTTTGCAAATTCATTGCAAGGAAATGGACCTGTAGTTTTGTGAGTTCATGGTGATTACAGTTTTCTTGTGTTTCTTTGTTTTATGCCACTAATATGAAGCTGTATCATTTCTATTAGTGTTCACAGGTTGAGGCACACATGTGTCACAAATCTTGACAGTCAATAATTAAAGAATTTAAATAAACTTGTGTCTGTGCTACAGTTCTCTGGCTGAAAAAAATCGTAGAGCAAGATTTTATTCTGATCTATAATTATAGCTGTAGTGACTGTCATGATCCTTGCTGAGTCAGATTAATTTGCACATTAAGCAGCCATCTGCAGAAATGTTCATGGACGCTCATCTGCTGCACAGTGCATCACATTGGAATTCTGCAACTTCTTGGCCACTGGGCAGCTCTCACCATCATGGTTGCAGGCTTTCAGTTAGGAACAAATTGTCCCCAACATTAACATTCTTTTCCTCCTTACTACAGGGTTGCCTAACGACCCAAAAAAACTATATAATACTTTGGACCACTAATGGCAGAACAATTGATAATCTGAGGGCATCTGCTTCTCTTTCTTTAAATAAATGCCGTTGGCTTTATGTTGAACAACTAACAGGTCTCATGGAGCAGAACAGATATCATCCTTTCTTTGAAAAGAATAAATATCTTCTACATATGGGCCACAAATAGCTGCAGAGAACACTGTAAGTTCATAGGGATACTTTCTTCAAGAGAAACAAAATTATACTCACATTATTATATCTTGCCCTTCCACAAAAGACAAAATTATTTTCTCATCCACAACTGAAGTGGGGAAAAAAAGATAGAGAATGATTTTAGACTCCATAGAGTTAATTAATACAATAGTATTTAACTTAAAAGCAACATTTATGTAAAATGTTTTAAATTTATGAATTGTTACATTTGTGGCATATTAAGCAGTTAAGAATATTTTGATCACAGCATTCAGACCAACTTGGCCAGGTTGGTTACTTTTCAGAATTATGCATCAAAAGTAAACTGACAAGGCATCAGTATTTGGTCAGCAATTTCATTGGCATTGATTTATTCTTAAGTTTTAGGTTTCTTTGTTTGAAATTATGTGAATGAGTATGTGTCTTCTGTGGGTTATTTTCATGTACCTGAGGATAGAAGAGAGTTTCTGATCCCCTGGGGTCATTTCTTCTCATTAATATCTACTCATTACTATAAACTAGATACACCGTAAAGCACTGATACTTGGGTGTGTTAACTTGTATTATTATATAAAGTTTTTTTTGAATTGAAAGATAAATCTTCCATATGTTTATGGGGTGTAATGATGTTCTGGTACAGGTTTATATTGTAGAATTTTTAGAGACATCTAATCATTAAATTGCTCTCCTAGCACACTTGCTCCTTACTTGACAGCATCTTAAAACTACTTTCAGCAACTTAACCTATAAAATGTCCTACCCTTCCTTTAGTCTGGAATCTGTTCAATTTTTATATAAATAAAGCGAGTTCTTGATCTTAAAGCTAAGGAATAAAATTTATACCACCACCTCCTTTATTTTCTAATCAAACAAAGGTATATTGGTGTATCTATAGTTAATATGCCCACTGATTGCAAACAATATGGCACCACAGAGAAGATGAAGCCCAGCAGGGCATTTGGCTGTCACCCCAAATAGAAAATGAAAATAGTTCATCAGTTTTATGGACAATAAACGGATGCCTCTTAGGAACAGAAGTTCTTGGCAATTTTCTCATTGCATGCCTTCTAACACCAATGAGAGCTGTGAGAAATATACAGTGTTCACAAAAAAGATCACATTTGTGATATTTTATTTGGAATGTGTCATTTCTAACACACTTTTTTTTATTAGAGTGCTAAAGATGGTTATGCTTCCAGGCATTCTGATGAAATTGTAGGAACCCAAAATTCACCTAGGAAAAGACTATACTATCTATAGCTTCTTGTCTTTGAAATAAAAAAAAAAAAAAGAATGTGAAAACAGAAATTTTAAATCATGTAAGCTGAAGTTCTCAGTGTTGTCTAGCATGTAAAGAAAGAAGAAGCAAATAAATGAAACAAAAAAGGAAGATGTATAAACCTTACTGCTTAACTACATTGTCACTTCCTAAAGTTTCTTCAGTTCCAGAGACCCTACACTGCAGGGAAAATATAGATTACTATGAATGGCTTATTTACAACATGTGTTAAAATCTTGATAAGACAGTAGCCCAGTGTTTGCTAGTTTACTGAGATTTGACTCCTCAGAAAGATACATTTAAAAAACATACTAAAGTTTCACACTGAGCAGAAGGTGCGTTAGTTAGTATCATTGAATCTGCTGAGTTCTTGACTCACATTGCTGAATATTCAGTCATTTTTTTTCTGGCTTGATTTTACCAGACTGAAGTAATCATTATAAAAATATTTTATTAGATCAAGGCCTCAAAACTATTTTATATTTCACGCCTGGAAATTCATGCAGTTACTGGTAAAATCATGAGAGAAAACAGACACTGAAGTGACTAATTTATCTACCACAGAAGGAATAAATATAAGTATATCCACCATACAGATTCCCACAGACCTCTCCAATCTCTTCTAGCAACCTGTAGTTACTTGTCAAAAAAATATAGGTAGAACCAACTTTGTATGCTTAAAAATGATTATAAAAGTACAGAAATATTTTACACACACACACACACATACACATGCATGCACACACATATGCACACAAACACTAGTAGGAAGAGATGGGACTTTTAGTGAAATACATAGAGTTGATAACCAAATTCACAGCATTCTTACTAAAAAGGTTAATTTGTATTTGATCACAATGCAACATTCAGATAAATATATATCAGAGCTTTGATGCAACTTATTTGAGATTTTCAGACTTCAATACTCAAGGCCTTTTTGTGCAGATAGGTGTCGTCTATTCTAGATGAAAAGGACTGAAAGGTTATAATTGTTAAATACAACCTGTGGTGTGTCTAGATTGTGTTTTCCAAACTTTGTGTGTTAGAACATTCCAATTTTATTTTATCATTAAATTTATGTTGGAGCCTTTACTAAAATGATAAAGCATAGTCTCTGTAAATTATTGTTTATGTGTTTATTTATAATTTATTTAGATACTATCAGGGTGGGATTATATGAAAATAAATTTATTGCTGCCTATGGAAATTTCAAAACATGTAATTAAAATAGAAACCAAATTTAAGACTAAATAAGAAAGAATATCATCTATATTGCTACTCCAGAGACTTCGCATTGCAGATGCTAGAAAGTACCACTAACCTGAGATTAGATCTATCAACAAACTTTTAAAACACTGTAGGCTCAGTTTTCTTAACAGATATATTTTATTACAAACTTATTAACCGAGAGTGCCTTATGTATAACCCGACTAACCTAAACAATAGGAAAAGGACATTAAAGAATACAATAATGAAACCATAAGGATATCAGTCCTGAGGAATGATTCTCCTGGAGTAGTCAGCGGGATTTCTTTTGATGAAACCTGGAGCAACCAGAACATGGAGCCTCAGCCAGAGCCTGGAGCCCAGAGTGCAGAGCGCAGAGCCCAGAGCCTGGAGCCCAGAGCCCAGAGCCCAGAGCGCGGAGCCCAGAGCCTGGCACCCCGAAGCCTTTCCCTTGAGTGGTTCTCTCTAGGAATGTCTCGAAGTAGAGCAATGAACAGCTAAAACTATCCCAAGTCTCCAAAGGCCACACCTCTTGTTTTTGGCTCACATTTATACCTCCTCTCAGACTTTGTTCAAGAATGCTTTTCAGCTGGTTAACAACCAATCTCCCCCACGTGCTGGTTCTACTTCTAAGGGGATAAACATCACATGCTCTCTCACAAGTCTTTTTCTCATCCACACTTGTGGTCTAAACAAAAGACATGTTTATCTTTTCTTTATTCCCCCTTCTATTAAACAAAATAGGCTATATACAACAAAATAAGAATTACCCATTAAGTTACATTTACAAGGACCAGTCCATTTGTAGTTAACAATTTTTAAGAAATTATACCACTCTCTCCTATGCTAATGATTCTTTTCCTAATGTCTAAAGTTTTTGTTTGTTTGTTTTAAAATGAAACTTATATTAATACTGTGCTTATCTAGTCTTTAACCCCATCAGAGACCCCAGAAGGAAAACCTATCTAATATAAAGGAAGTGCAGGCAAGCAACTTCCAGAAGTATTGACAGGACAGAGAGCTGACTGGACAGTCACAAGTTTCTCCCCATTGTCAGGGCATCAAGTCTTCAGCAGAGCAGGCCCAAAGCATCTGATAGACTGCTTCTGGACTGTCACAAGTTTCTCTCCATCATAGGTGCATCCCACCTTCAGTCAGCCAGCCCAAAGCATCTCACAGACTGCTCTGAAGCAGGAATCCTGAAGGACTGTCGCACCTAATCTCTGCAAGGCTGGGCAGCCAATTTCTCAGTATCAGGCTTGATCATAGTGGACAGCTGTTCTGTCATCAGCAGTAAAGATAAGCAATGTTCCTCATACCAGTGGCTCTCTGCCACTATTGTTTCTTGATGCTGCACAATTAGACTAGAGGTGCTGCAAGGAATGGATGTGTCTTTCTGTCATAAAAGCTGTTTATTATTAAAAGCCATTTTCGACGGATCTCTGAAGTGTTTGAAGATCTATTCCATCCATCATCTATATATTCCTTTGAAAACATACAAAAACTAAATAAATCTTATTCTATAATTAAGTAATTTATTGTCTAGTAAGATTTATAAGTGCCCAACTATCTATTTCTATCTCCAACCACCCTGAACAAGTTATAAGTTATTTTTCACCTTTTCAAATAATTTGTACATGGATAATACATTAAATAAATATCAAACAAAATGATCTTAAGTTTCTGCCAACATACAATATACAATTTAAGTTTCCATGAACATACCATATACAATACATAAAGGAAAAAATCTTAAATTTCCATCAATCTACAAAATACAGCTTCCTTAAAATGGCAAAATTTGGTGGCTCCTCTACTCAAGAAATATCTAGATATTGGCTAACACAGAGCTGAATGGAATCTTTGAGTCTTTATGACTCAAGGTCATTCATAGGGCAAAAATGGAAATGTGGTAATCCTTTCAGTATATATCAGTGAAACAAAAGAGTCCAGATCACACTTGATTTAAAATTTATAAAACTAATTATTCTTGGATGGGTAAACACAGTTTTCTGAAGATAAAATAACAACAACTTCCTCACTAGAGTCTCTGTCTTCAACCCTTCCTTCCTTTGCAGATCACTGATATTATTTTAGCTCTTGTAACTTACAGTGTTCAATGTCAGTGAATTTGTTTTTCATACAAGTTTCATACGAGTTTTTCATAGTGGTGTCATTTTGCAGATGAAGAAACTGATGCTTAGTAGTGTTAAATAACTGGATTAGGGAACAATTTTAATAAATTATCAAAACCCAAGCTAACAATCGCTCTACTGAGCCCGAAGTTGAAAGAGTGTGCTTTTTTTCTCTTAGCAGGGACATTTCAGAATACACAGTTTAGAAACCTTGTCTCTTATGGAAATATTGTAACTGTTATAAAGACAACTAACTATAGCCAGCCCACTGTGTCATGGATTTTGCATCTCTGCATTCAAGAAAACGTGATTTAAAAATATTGAGAAAGAGCCAGGTGTGGTGGCGCATGCCTTTAATCCCAGCACTTGGGAGGCAGAGGCAGGCAGTTTGCTGTGAGTTCCAGGCCATCCTTGTCTACAAAGCGAATATACGACATCCAAGGCTAACACAGAGAAACCCTGTCTTGAAAAAAAACAAAAACAAAAACAAAAGAAAACAAAATATGTAGAAAGAATGAGATTTGACCAAGCATGTTTTCTCATAAGGAATGTGAGTGCCTCAGATTATGATTTCTAAAACAGCTAATTGCCTGAAATATCCTGGTTTGTTCCAATTTGTTCCAATGTGTGCATAAGCAGGATCCCTGAGTGTTCATAACAAGTCACTCAAGGAACAAAAGTACAAATACTGACCATTCCATCTCGGAGTGTCTATTAGTGCCAACCTAGCACCTCTGTATGAATGGCCTCTGGACCAAAAATCAAAGGACACCAAGAAACTCCTGAGGACTACAGAAACTTCAGCCACAAGGATGGCAGTCTACAGTAAGAAAGAAAAGTGAGAACAGTAGAGGATTGTTTGAACTACACAAAAATCAGAAAATAATGTATTTTCTGTTTACCAAACTAATAAAATTTGTTGGAATTAAAAGATGTCTGAGAGACTCTCCCTCTATCTCAGTGCCTCTCAACATGTGAGTAATGACCTGGGTCAAAAAGCCTTTCCGGAGTAGTTTACTAAGACCATCAGAAAAATACATATGTTTATATTACAATTCATAACAATAGCAAAATTACAGTTATTAAGTAGCAATGAAAGTAATCTTATGTTTGGGGGTCACCACAACCTGAGGAAATATAAAGTGTCAACACGTTAGAAAGGTTGAGAACCACTTCTCTAACCTCTTTCTCTTTCTGTGTCTCTTTCCTTTCTGTATTCCTTCCTATGTATTCCTCTCTTATAAGGAAAATATATAAAGTATCTACTAGACACTGAGTGTCAGGTAATAGTTGTAAAAAAACATGTAAAACACTCCTGTTTCCTGACAACATAGTCACAGCAAATAGTAAAGGGTTCGTTGCCATATATCACCTAATATGAGTCCTGCCCACAACTCCGCTGAGTTCATCTTAAAACTTTTCAGATCAGCCATTCTCTTAGTCATATACCACATAGCCAGGAGTTTATCATTGCATTCGCCAAAGTGGGTGACTATTGTGTGCTTGTAACGTGCCAGACTAAGTTCTAGACAATTCTCCACATACTGTTTGATGAAATAGACTAGTTCTGCCTTAATTTACCATGAGGAAGGAAGTGGCACAGCAAAACGCGAAACGATGATTGCATTTGAAGCACTTCAGGGTGGAAAAGCAGAGCAGGTGTAGTGGATCAGAAAACAGCAGGAGAGAGATTTTCCAGTGCTAGCGTGGCCAGCACAGTCCTATATAAAAAGAAGACATTCGAGCCAAGATTTGAGAGTGAGGAGTGAATTAACCTAAGACGCAGTTAGTAACATGGAAGAAGAGAATCCGCAGAGAGGATGGCGGGACGGAGGGAGAGAAGCAGCGGGTAGAAAAGTAAGGAAAGAAGTCAGCAGGTGATGGGGCATTGTGTGATATGGAGGATAGGGATTTGGTCTTTCACTGAGAAATTTGTAGACTCGCTGTGAAGAGCTGAGTAGAGAAGCCTTTCTGGAACTACACCACCACGGGAGGCAGACAGTAGAAGTAAACGGCCTGTTGAGTTTATTCCAGACACCTCGAAGTCGGCTTCTTGTTTTTCCTATAAAATAAGCTTTGGTACCTCCTGGTCTTCCCAGCTTTCGGTCCATCCATCACCCTGACATCGGCTGTTTTCTGAAATACAACTTTGAACATGCTACTTGCCCGTTTCAAAATTTCGATGGTGGTCTGTTGCCTACAGAATTATGTACAGCCTCTCAGTACAAATGTCTTCAAAATCTGACCCCAATCTATTTTTCCAAACTAATCTCCAAGTCCTTTCTCCACCCTTGACGTTTCTGCTTTTGCTATGAAAGGTCAGCTGTTATTTCCCTAGCACGCCATGCTCCATCATGCCTCTGTGCCTTTGCGCCTGTCATTCCCACTGCTAAGAAAATGCATTTCTGTTTTCAGCCTGGTGAACTTTAAATTTCCTTATTGAGATGCAGCTCAGTTCTGATCACCTCTGGGCTGCCTTCTCTGGCTGCTTTCGTCCAAGGCATCTCTCCTGTGTTCCAGGGCCCATCCCACTCAGCCCTCCTCTTGCCTTAATTACAACGTACTTGCCAGGCATCTGGATGAACCATGAACTTCCTGAAGCTACAGTGTACAACCCACCCGGTTTTATACTTCCTTTTCTGTGTGGTAGCCTATTGTCATCTGATTCTCTTTTTTATTTATTTATTTATTTATTCTTGTTACATCTCTATGGTTATCCCATGCCTTGTATCCTCCCATTCTCCCCTCCCTCCCATTTCCCCTTATTCCCCTCCCCTATGACTGTTCCTCAGAGGGATTACCTCCCCCTGTATATGCTCATAGGGTATCAAGTCTCTTCTCCTTAACCTGCTGTCCTTCCTCTGAGTGTCACTAGGTCTCCCCCTCCAGGGGACATAGTCAAATGTGAGGCACCAGAGTAGATGAGAAAGTCAAATCCCTCTCTCCACTCAAGTGTGGAGACTGTCCTGTCCATGGGCCAGATCAGGATAGGGGTTTAAATTTTACCACCTGTATTGTCCTTGGCTAGTGCCTTAGTTTGAGCAGGACCCCTTGACCCAAATCTGCCTAGCATAATGTTCTACTTGTAGGTTTCTAGGACCCACTGGATCCTTCTAAATTGCTATTCTCACATGGTTCTCTCATCTAGAGTCCCAATAGGATGTCCTCCCCTCTGTCCCAGTTTCCTGGTAAGGGAAGGCTTTTGTGGGACATGCCCCTTGGGCTAGTATGCAGATATAAGTGAGTATATACCATTTGAGTCTTTCTGCTTCTGGGTTAACTGACTCAATTGTCTTGTAATTTTGTTTTAAGAAAAAATATATGAAGCTAAATTTAATGCAAAGATCCACCAGTTAGTAGCTATACAATTGTTAACACAAAGTTTATCCCTTGCAAACACAGAATGAAATAGTAGTTGAAAGGTGTCTTCATTTTCTTACATTTAGGTTCAGGCACATTGGTTAAACCAAACAATGAAGATATGATTTACAGGTAATCTACAGGGTCTCTGGAAAACCTCAGGTCCAATGATATCTCTTCCTAAAATAATTAATGGAAAACTAGTTCATGGTAATTAGTACAAGTACAAAGATGAATAATTAATATTTTCTGTAAATAAAATCATAATTTAAAATAATAGTTATATGCAAAATAACCTCCTTGGTAAATGAGTGGTGGCATGAAGAGTCAATGGGAAAAGGATCCTTCAATGACCAACTCATCAAATCAGCTGTGCTCATAGAAAATATGAAATAAATCATCAACAAATTAATGACTTAAGTGAAGAAGAAAATTAAAAATTTTAGTAAGAATTAGATAATCTTTGGTGTTATTTTTTAAATTTCAGAATAAAACTAGTTTAATACTAGATGAGATAGATAAATTGAAATTTATCAATGCCAGTATCTCAAGATAATAAATGGTCAACACAAGAAAACAGCAGCTATATTATTACAACAATGTCTCAAGTTAGTTTGAGGAAAATATAAGAGGATTATGACAACAATCTGTTAAAAGGGGATGTGTATCTAAAAGATATTCTGAGACTTTCAAATAAATAACAAAACAAAACAAAAAAAGAAAACACATATGAAGAAACTGGGCAAAAGCTGTTCACAAACGGGGTAGTAAAGAAAGCTGCATTTCATTAGAAATAGAAAGTCTCATTTATAATAGAAAATTTAATTTTCAACTAAATTGCTTAGACAGTAAAGGCACTGACCACCATGCTTGATGACTTGAGTTGAATCTTCAATAAAAGGAAAGAACTGATCCTACAGTCATCCTCTGAATTCCACAAGTGGTACATATGAAACCCCCTCTCTCTCCTTCCCTCCCTTCCTCCTTCCCCTTCTTCCTCCTCTGTCCCTCGTTCTGTCACACAGAAAGACTAACAAATGTAAAATTTCAAATTAGAAACCCTACTTATTACTATAATAAAGACAATTAAATCATATTATTAACTATGAAGACTTTAATGCTTGTATTTTATATACATGCTAACTTATTATGAAATCTAAAATAAAATTTTTCATAGGTCTCACTAACAGGTATATTTTTAAAGCATGGTTTCAGGATGTCAGAGATATATGCTCTCATGTTCCTCACTGCAGGGATTATACGGAACTCCAAATATGTGAATCAACTCAGGAATGATGAGTAACTTATGAGACATACACACTGTTAAACAGGCCAAAAGATCATGGACAATATGAGTGGGATTCATATTGTCTTAGTGTTCTATTGCTGTGAAGAGACACCATGACCACAGCAACTCTTACAAGGTGCTGCCTTATAGCTTTAGAGGCTTAGTCTGTTATCATCATGGTGGGGAGCACAATGGCACACAGGCCAACACAGTGCTGTAGGAGAAGCAGGAAGAGGATGCCACACTGGGAGTTTCTTGAGCTAGCTAGACCTCAAAACCTACCCCCTTAGTGACATGCCTCCTCTAACAAAGCCACATCTACTCCAACAAGGCTACATCTGCCAATAGTGCCATGCCCCATGGCCAAACATTCACACACATGAGTCTACGGGGACATACCTATTCAAACCACCATAAATATCATTAGTAATCCAAGTAACTCATTCATATAAAGAATTTAAGAGTTGTTCTTACAGGCTTTCAAAATTATAGCACGGTTACCAAAGGCTGGGGAAAGTGTGCAGATAGATGTATGGCTGCTCAATTGTACTTAGACAGAAGCCAAAAGCATTTTAGTGCTTTTTCTCAGTAGGACAACTATAATACTATTGAAGCAACAACAATAAGTTGTTTATTTCAAAAAGCTATGAGAGAATGTATCTGCTGCTTCAGAACCGTGATCTCAGTTACCCCTGGGGCTGAGGCTGGAGGTTCATACATTCAGGATCTGCCTTATCTCTGTATAGTGGTCTCATTGTCAGCACAGTAAATTATTAAACCCTGTCTCATAAGGAGAGACTAAAGTGAAGGCAATATATACAGCTTAGTTGTGAACCGTTTACCTAGCAAAATTGAGGCCTAACTTCCAAACACCATGACAAAAATAAAAAGCAAAAAGCCATAGGACAGGATTCTGTGTCCTTACCATAGAGAAATGAAACATATTTGCAGATATAGATAAGTTTAACATGATTTAAATGTTACACAAGTTGTACATACAGCAAAATAACACCTAGCATGCATGGCATGTGTGTGTTATATTAATTAAAGCACTTTTTAAAGAAAATAGTGCAATATGAAGCACTTTCCAAAGCACTACCAATTTTCATATACCACAACATTTCAATGTTGAACATATGAATATCCCTCTGAAAGAGAAACTCTTAACTATAAACTAAAACACTGCCTTAATAATTCTTCAAAACATTGTTAATTATAAGCACTTAAAACTACACACAAATGATTGTATGTAAGCTCTGCAATATCCACACAGTAAAATGGCAGGTAGAAGACTTTTGTTGTTTTTTGTTGTTGTTGTTGTTTTCTTTTTCAAGTTTGAATTGCTATTCATATTTCCTTCTCCTTACTTATCTATTCATTCTCCATGAATCTGTATGGTATATCCTGTTTATGTATTCATTTTTGGCCATCCATATTGCTGAGGTATAATTGTTCACAATAGTCTCTTATTAATGTGAAAGTATATACATCAAAACTCAAAGTAGAGAAGTGGGAATTGAATGAATCAAAAAGTAAGCTATTATACACCAAAGAAATTCTCAACAGAATAGTATAAAATATATTTTTTAGCCATTCATCTGATAAGCAATTCAAATCCAAAGTATATAAGGCATTGAATTTAACATGAAGAAAACAAATAACCTAATTAAAAGATGAACAAAGATCTGAATAGACAATTTATCAAAAAAGTACAAGTGGCTAACAAGTATGTGAACATGTGTTGACATCAATAACCAACAGGGAAATGCAAATCACAGCCACAGTGAAGTTTACCATTCAAACCTGTTAGAATGACTCTATCAGAATGATAATGGTTAACAACTGCTGATGCAAATTAGAGGAAAGTTTAAGACTGTAGAGTAGTTATGAGATATAAAGTGGCTTTGACATTGAGGAAAACAGTGTAAATATTCTTCAAAAATTTATGGATAAAAGGACCACCCATCTTCTAGGTATATATCCAAAAGGAATAAACGCATTGCATTGTGTCAAAGTGATATCGACATGCCAATGGCCATTGTAGCAATGTATGCAATTGATAAGACACCTAGTCATGACTAAAGACCCATGGACAGTTCATGAATATATTTGCTCCATTTCTAATTTTGTAATAAAATACCCTGACAAAAACAACTTAAGAGAGAACAATTTTAATTTGACTTACAACTTCAGAAACATAGAATCTGATGCAATTAGAAAGGCATCACTGTAGGTAAGGAAGGAGGTATGGCAGAAGTAAGAAGCTGACTTATCACAGTGCATTCACACACAGTAAGCAGAAAAAGAAAGTACAGCAAATGAAGGCAGGGTATAAAGCTTCAAAGTCAGTTTCTACTGACTTCCTTCCTCTAACAGGACTCCCCTCCTAAAGGTTCCACAGCCTTCCTGAACAGCACCAACCACTGGGGACCTAACCTTCAAACACAGGATGCTCTGCACATTGACGTGGGAGTGGAGGTGGCATTTTATATTCAAAACACAACAGTGAACAGAGAAGACAGAGCCATCTACTGTGGCCATCTTGGGCTTAGCCAACATCTACTTTCAGGTGAGCCTAGCTCATAAGACAATACTCAGAATGAAATGTACTGTTAATATATTCAGTCAGTACTTCATGCAGTGTAATGATAGTTCAAGTGATTCTTTCTTTAAAAAGTAGTTTAATTATTTTTATTTTATGTGCATTGGTATTTCACCTGCATCTATGTCTGTGTGAGGATGACAGATCTTGGAGTTACAGCCATTAATATTGTCAGGGGTTGTCTCTCTCCCATGGTGTGGGTCTCAAACTGGGCCAGTCATTTACCTGCCATTATTTCAATCTCTGTTCCATCTTAATCCCTACACCTCTAGTAGGCAGAACACATTGTAGGTAGAGCATTTATGGGTGTGTTGTTGTTCTTCTCCCCACACTAGAAGTCCCACCTTGTTATAGAAGGTGACTACTTCAGGCCTCTTAACTTTTGCTGCTAGGAATCTCAGATAGGGCCACCAATACATACTCCTTGGAGCCTCTGTGTCCCAGAGATGCTTCCCCACCAATTTCCATTTTCTCTCCTGATAGTCCCCACCTTTCCCCATACATGACTCCCATCCCAGTTCCCTTCCTCATACCACCTCCCATCCAGTTCCCTCCCTCTATCTACTTTAGATGTCTATTTTATTTCCTCTTCTTGGTGTGATTCAAGCATCCTCTGCTGTGCCCTCCTTGGCTCCTATGTGTCTATGGATTTTAGCATGGTTATCCTGTACTTGACTGCTAATATCCACTTAGAAGTGAGAACATATCATACGTGTCTTTCTGGGTTTGGGTTATCTGACTCAAGATGATCTTTTCTACTTCCTTCCATTTGACTACAAATTTCATGATGAGCACTATTTACCCTTAGAAGAAGATCTTTATATATTAGTAGCATAGATACACAGAAGCACTGTGCTAAGCAAGACAAGCTAGGCACATAAAGGAAAATGCTACATAAGCACAATTACATGTGAATTTAAAAGGAGAAACACTTGAACATGCTAAGCAGAATGTCTAGAGGTGAATGTAAGAGATAGATAATGAGGAAATTGGAGAAATATTCATCAAAATGAGAATATCTTTGCTTGTATATGATAAATTAATTATAGAAATCTCATAAACAGGATGTTAACTATATCAATATTGTATCTATCCTTGAAATTTGTTCAGAAATATTAGTTAGCTGGATTATGATAACCACTTCCAATGTTTGTCTTTCTCAAAATTTCATGTTTAATATCTTAAATGCTTGTCAAATGCGCCTCAATAACATAAATAATCAAATGAAATCTTGACAATAAATGTTAGGGAACACTTTGCTAGTGGGAATGTAGAATTAATCTTCTCTGTAAAATGGTTTAGCAGCCTCAAAATGTTAGAAACACAACATATGTTCCAGCCATTTAATTTCTAGATGTGTGCTCATGATGATTGAAAGCCCACATTCCCATGAAAATGTTTATACCATTATTCATAGCTCTTCCACTTGTAGTAACCTGAAGTAGAAGAAACCCGAGTATTTATCAATAGGCAAATGTCTACCAACAGCTAACTGTACCCATACAGTGGGTTTGTAATCACAATAAACAAGAAAAAAATAGTGAGGCATACAAAACATGAACAAATCTCTAAATCCCATCTTTCATGAATCCAGAAGATATCCAGATTCTTTTTTAAGGGCATAGATTTAATACTTCAC
Source organism: Acomys percivali (assembly GCA_907169655.1). Taxonomy (NCBI): domain Eukaryota; kingdom Metazoa; phylum Chordata; class Mammalia; order Rodentia; family Muridae; genus Acomys; species Acomys percivali. Next base: position 101,919,397 of record OU015753.1, read on the forward strand.
AAGTTAGTAAAGTTCTAGAACATGTGAGATTGACCTATAGTTGCAGAATATAAATCAAATGTTATCCATGGATCGAGTAAGACTGGTAGATTCGAAGGAATGAAGATCTCTTTAGGTCATAGAGCTGTCAATGCCTTGATAGTTTTCACAGATATACTGCATGTACAAATCAAGTCAAACATCTGTATGACAAGAGCTTCAACTGTCTGAAGAAATAAATTGAAGAAGACATCAGAATATGGAAAGATGTCCATGCTCATGGATTGGTAGGAATAACAGTAAAAATCGTCATCTGCAGTATACAGATTCAATGAAATTCTTATCAAAATACCAACACAAATCTTTACAGTCTTGAAAGAATAATTCTCAACTTCATATAGAGAAACAAAAAACTCAGAATACCTAAAAATAATCCTAACAATAAAAGAACTTCTGGGGCTCTCTCCAACCCTGATATTACAAAGCAATAGTAATAAAAACTACAATCACTGGCATAGAAATAGACTGGATTATCAGTGGAATCAAATCAAAGACCTAGAAATAAACCCATACATATATGGACACTTGATTTTTGACAAAGGCAGCAATATTCATACATTAGTGAAAAGAAAGCATCTTCAACAAAGAGTGCTAGTCTAACTGGATGTCTACCTGTAGAAAAAAAGGCAGATGGATCCATATTTATCAAACTGCACAAAATTCAAGTCAAAGTGCATCAAATATCTCAACATAACACAGGATACAATAGATATATTAGAAGAAAAGTGGGGAAGAGCCTTGAACTCATGAGTACAGGAGACAACTTCCTGGACAGAGAACCAACAGCTCAGGCTCTGGGATCAGCAATTAATAAATGGGATTTCATGTAACTGAAAAGCTTCTGGAAGGCAAAGGACAGTGTCAATAGAATGAAACTGCAGCCTACAGATTGGGAAAAGATGCTCACTAATCCTATCTCCTACAAAGGGCTAATATCCAATATATATAAATAACTCTAAACACAAAAAAAAAAACAAAAAAAAACCAAATAATCCAATTAAGAAATGGTGCACAGACCTAAACAAGAATTCTCAACAGAGGAATCTTGAATAGCCAAGAAACACTTGAAAAAATGTTCACCTTTCTTAGTCATCAGGGAAATGCAAATCAAAACTGCTCTGAGATTCTATCTTACCCCTGTCAGAATGGCTAAGATCAAATTCTGAAGTGATGGTATATGCTGACAAGGCTGTGGAGGAAAGCAAACAATTCTCCATTAAAAGTGGAGTGCAAACTTATACAAACATTTTGGAAATCAATCTGAAGCTTTCTCAGAAAACTGGGAATAGTGCTACCTCAAGACCCAGCTATACCCAAAAAGATGCTTCATCAAACAACAAGGACACTTGCTCAACTATGTTTATAACAGCTTTATTTAACAGTCAGAATCTGCAAACAACCTAGATGTCCCTCAACAGACAATGGAGTATTACTCAGCTATCAAAAACAAAGAAATCATGAAGTTTGCAGGCAAGCACATAGTACTATAAAAGATCATCTTGAGTAAAGTAACCTAGACACAGAAAGACACACATAAGTGACTTGAGCCACATAGTATAGGGTAAGCCTACTGCAAGTCACAGACCAAAAGAAGATAAATAACAATGAGAATTCATAAAGTTCACTCAGAAGGGGAAATAGAATAGACACAGGTAGTGGTTGAAGAAAGGGAACACGATAGGAGAGAAAGCGTAGAGAGGTATAAGGGTGGACATGACTAGTTGGAGACCTAAGTCAGAGTAGGCTCCTGAGAGGATATGAAGGGGGCTCTAGCAGAGACTCCTACTAGCAGGGCCATAGAGACTGAGAAGGACACCCTGTAACTAGATAAGACTCCTAGTAAAGGTAGGGGAACACCAACCCATCGACCAAAACTTCAACTCAAAATTTACCCTGCCTACAAAAAGGGCAGGGATAAAGATAGAGCAGAGATTGAGGGAATGTCCAACCAATGCCTAGGCCAACCCATGGGAGAGAGCCAATCAGACACTACTAACAACACTCTGCTGTGCTTGCAGACAAGAGCCTAGCAGAGTTGTCTTCTGAGAAGCTCCAGCCAGCATAGGCTCTCTATAGAAGCTGAGACTCACAGACAAACATTGAGCAATGCATAAAGAGTCATTTGGAAAAGTGGAGGGAAGGAGAAAAGGACCTGGACATCACATGAACTCCACAAAAAGACCAGCAGAGCCAACTAACCAGGAACCAGAGAGGCTTGCTGAGACTGAAGCACCAATCAAAGACCACGCATGGACTGGATCTAGACTCCCTTACACAGATGTAGCCAATGGGCAGCTCAGGCTTCATGTGTGCCCTCTAGTAAGGAGAGCAAGTGCTGCCCATGACATGGACTCTGTTGCCAGCTTTTTGATCACTTCTCCTTGGCAAGACTATCATCTTGCCAGCCCACAAGGGAAGAGAACATGCTCAGTCCTGGTGGGACTTGGATGGAAAGAGGGGCTTCTTCTTCTGAAAAATAGAGGAGAGGGAATAGGGAGAGAGAGGGAGGGTGGGAACTGGGAGGAGAGAAGGTATGGGGCTATGACCAGTATGTAAAGTGAAATAAATAAATAAATAAATAAATAAATAAATAAATAAATAAATAAATAATGAAAATAGAAAACCGATTTGCAGCCTGGTACTCTCAATCTGTCTTAATTATTTCTGAGAAAATGTATATTTTTCTAGAAATATTATATTTTCTGTATTAATTGATGTTATTATGTGTTCTGCCTCCCCTCACTTAAACAAAGACCAAAATGGAAAATGATTCTGTTCTACATTTTTCCCTAGTGTAGCCCTGGTGCCTAGAATAGTTATAAGTGATTAAAATTATTGATAATAATTTATTATAAGCTTCTATATATGTAGTTGTGCATGTACACATATATAGCATTTTATATTTAATATATAAAATATATGACATAAAACTATGCTTGCTATATAATATATTCAAATTTTATACTTTACAGATATAAAACTGATATACAGTATATGTGTAGACATATAGATATATACATATCACATCCAAGAACTTAAAGTATCATAAATCAATGTGTGTATTTAATTTTCAATGTAAAACTGTTGACATAATCAAACATAACATATTTGAAGGCTGAAATTATATGAAATCATACTGATGTTCTATTGGTGCTTAAATTACACAACAAAACCTCAAAATCTGAAATGATTTTTAAAGAATTTGCTCCTAATTAAGGTTTGCTAGTATACACATCCAGTTAGTTTTCCTTTTAACATGGTGTATATAGAATACATACTCTATCAGATTGCTTAAACATATAAATGATTATAAATTCAGAAGAATTTATTTGTTTTTTATTAGATTTGGGTGTTTTATTCAGTTTAATAAACCTAAATAAACTTCTAAAATAAAACTTTGGAGAACGTACAAGATATTTGAAGTTTCTCTCTCCATTTAAAAATGGTTCTGTGTGTGAACAAAAGTAATTTACTTCATATTAAAGCATAACCTATCTATAAAATAAATGCTGAGAAATTCTTACCAGACAATGTAATGGAGGGGGAGGAAGAGAGGGGAGAAAGAGTCAGAGATAAGGAGACAGAGTCAGAGAGCTCTCATTATCAAAATCAAGCCCTCTGGAGAGGACTTTGTGAAAAGCACTGAAGTCCCCTGTGCACTTGTGTGGTAGAACAGGGGACTGTGGGTCTTCCTGAGGCACTGAGTGTCTGATTTTGTAACATTAACAGCATGCACTGTGTTATCACCATATCAGTAAATGTGTTACAGGCCAGGCCTTGTGCAAGGAAATCATGAAGATGGAGATAGCAAGATTTACTCAATTGCATAGAATTTCTTTTGTGGGGTTGAGGCCTCTCGAACTGCTTTGGCATCCCTTTGTGTCATTCTTGTACAGCTCATAGCTGGCTTATCACATTGCTGGGACTTCATGAGTACAGCTTCTAATGTCATTAGGAGACACAATCTCAGGGCAAAGCCTCTGAGCTCTGACTCTTTTTTTTTAATATTTTTATTTATTTATTTTTTAAAATGTTTTTTTATTAATTTATTCATATTACATCTCGATTGTTAGCCCTTCCCCTGTTTCCTCCCATTCTTCCCTCCTTCCCACTTCCCCCCTTCTCCTCTCCCCTATGTCTGTGATTGAGGGAGACCTCCTTCCCTCAAATGGATTGATCTAGAAATTATCATAATGAGTGAGTTCACCCAGAAGCAAAAAGAGACAAACGGTATATACTCACTTATATCAAAACACTAATCCAAGGGATACGTACCCTGAAAAACTTTACTTACCAGGAAAGTGAGTCAGAGGAGAGGACATCCTATTGAGGCTTTAGGCGAGAGTAGCATGGAAGAATGGGGAAATAGTAGGACCCACAGGGTCCTGGAAACCTACAAGAAGAACTTTATGACAGGCAGATCTGGGTCCTGGGGTCCTCCTCAAACTAAGGCACCAGCCAAGGAGAATATAGGCAGTAAACTTCGAACCCCTACCAAGACCTAGCCGACGAACATATTCTCCACCATTGAGTGGAGAGTGAGATCTGACTCTCACACGAACTCTGGTGCCCCTTTTCTGACCATGCCCCCTGGATGAGGAGGTCTCATGGCACTCAGAGGAGGGATAGCAAGTTACCAAGAAGAGACTCGATATCTGAGCTCTGACTCTTACAATCTTCCTATGCCCTTATTCTGCATGTTCCCTGAGCCCTAGGTATGGGAGTGTTCTGTAGATGTATCCATTAGGACTGGGCTGTAAAACTGCATTCTGGTTGGTTGTGGTTTTCTCTACTGGTCTATTTCTGTAGCAAAGAGAAGATTTTTTGATGAGGGGCAAAGATTACACTTATCTGTAGATATATGGACAGATGATTATACATGGTTGTTGGAGATTATGCTAGTTTAGCAAATTAATGATTGTAGATTCTCCTCCAGAAACCACACTTTCACTAGTAGTCAATAATTAGTGGTATCCCACTTGTAGCATGGACTTTGAGTCAATTTACAATGCAGTTGGTCACCACCAAGGTATGCATGTCCCTAATACATCTGTGGGATTATTATGCCAGCTAGTCCCTGATGTGGTTCACAAGTATCATATCTAGTAGGAATGTGGAGTGCCCATACATTAACAGTTAACGAAGACACTATTATAAAGGTTGGTAATCCTGAGAAATGAAGTGTAGAAGACCAAACTGATTTTACCTATCATTTCATACAGGTTTATGTTGCTTTATACTCAAGTATTATTTAATTCCATTTATAAAGTTGCCATGGGAACAAAATGAATTAAAACCTCTTTTCTTAAGTGCAATGCTGCCTGAAATGTGGGAAGTAATAAGAACAGAGCTGTGATGTCTCGGTTCATGAATGTTCTAGTCTTGTGGCACTTTGTCTCCCATGGGCTCAGGCAGAAACATCAGGAAAAAACTGTCTTCTCCTCCTTAAAAATTCACTCCTTAGTTGTTTCTCAGGGTACATGCACATCGGCAGCAAACAGCACCCTCATTTTAACCTCAACTACCTGAAATCTGAGACCAGTACTGTGGGAGCCACATGACTTCTTTAGCTGACTGTCACACTTACATGAAGAATAGCAAACAATGTGCTTTCTGCTTCGTGTCAGCTTCCCAGGAGCCCCATGCAAAGACTGAATCAGAACAAGAGGAACAAATAGAAATCTGCTAAGGAGATATGTCACTTAACACAGATCCTGTCCTCTCATTTCATTTAGTATCTTTTCCTCCCCCATTCTTATTTTTGGTGTTCTTAGCTCTATGGCTTGTAATCAAATTCATACAGATGTATAGCATGGTTACCTAGGTGAGAAGATATTTCTCATAGCTACAGGGCAATTCATTTGCTGCATATACGAGAAAGGCACTTAAAATTGGCATCCTTTTTTATTCCAACCCATATCTTACCTTGGTTTTTTGTTTTTGTTTCTGTTTTTCTCCCTTTTATGTTATCTACTAAATAAGATTTCCCACAGATTTCTTGACCTCCAGGAGCCAAGTGTGTTGTTCTCTCTACATTTGTTCTCAAAATGTGGAGATAGGTGAAGTACATCAAACAGGAACATGATTCCCAGAATTCTGATATGAGGCAAGTCAACTCTGTGCATTCTCTAGTGTGTCCTGATCTGAGTTAATGTTTAAAAGGATTTTTAAAGGCAAATGAGTTGTTATAAGAACTAAAATCGGTCCCTGTAACAGCTACCTGTAGGAAACTTACCAGGACAAGCACTGGGTGTGACATACCTGTCATCCTAGAAGATACCCTTGCCAACTTCTGAATCAGATGAACAGCTTGTTTTCTGTGCAGCATCAAGTAAATGATCTGCATTCATTTTTTTTTTCATAATCTTCTGTGAGGAATTAATGCTAAGCTTCCCAGATAAAAAGAATGACTAACAGAAGACTTATCATGATGGCTCATATTACAGAATGCTTTAAGAATCATTTCCTTTAAAAAATGCTAGAAGATGTGGCGACCTCATCAATAAATTAAATGGAGGGAGGCCAAATAAGATACCTAGTGCCATCTGTCAGCCTCCACTTACATCTGCACACATGCCACTCTTACATATGAACATGCACAAACACACAAATACACACACGCACACTTAAAATGTAATATTATAAAATATTAAATAAAAACTAGAAGATATGAGTAACTCAGGTTCTTTCTTTTTACTCATAGTTGAACAACGTTAGGAATTTCTGACTTCCAATATTTTAAAAAACTTCAAATTGTAAATTATAAAGATAAATACATAATTTTCATCTATGTTTTGAACAATCAAATATGGCTTTTAGGCCATCAAAAACATTTCCAAAAATTTTCTTCAAATGTTCATTAAAAATATATAAGTAAGAGTATGCTTTTTTTTTTTACTTGTATACTGGGCTATGTAGCTATTTTCTTTTGGGGAGATTATTTTTTAATTTAACACTTTTTATTTTTACATGCACATTTATATTATCACACATACATACAATAAACTACATATAGCAAGAGAACCATGACACAATCAGCAATTATATAAATGTTGCATTCTTAGTGTTCTGGCTATTTGTATTTCACAGCCTTGAAGAAAACATCTTTCCTATCTTGATGCATCTAAAATTCTGAAAGTAAATAAATCTCCATCACATCTTGTCATTATCAACTTAAAACATCTATCTAGACCTAAAAACATCTTAACCCCTAAACAACTAAGCTACATTGTAAAACTAAGCTACCTGGTCTTCAACTCCCTCAGATACTTGAGAAGAAATAAACTTGATTACCTGAGTATACTGGGAGTGCAGGTTAGTAGCTTTCCAAATGAGAAGATGACAGAGACAGTTTGCTACCTGAATAGCCACTCAAAACTCTCTATAATGTTGTAGCATCTTCTCCAGCCTTCTGACCCAATATATCTGACAGACATATTTGTGAGGCTTACCCTGTCTTGTCAGAGTTTGGCCTTCAACTCTGCTTGCATCTAAGCTTGCCCTTTTTAGGCAGAATTCTGTCTGTGGTAGAAACAAGGATCTTTTGCCTAGTGGCTTGTTTGCCACATTAGAAGCCATCTTCATAAGGAGTTCTTTGATGATCATCATCCTCTTTGAGGTATGCTGGGCGTTGCCGGGAGTTAAGCTATCCCATTTTCAGTGAGTCTTTAAAATAATAAAAATATTTTCAAATGTCATATTCCTGTGATAAAAGTAGACTAGTAATTGATATAACCATGATTTGATCAACTAACAATTAACTTGTTTAGCTGTATGAGCAGAAAAAAGACATCTGTAAATCTTCATTCATGCCACATGAAGAATGGCATCTAATAATAATTCATAGGGGTTCTGTAGCCAACAAGGAGTGTTTTCCATGTCTAGACATTCATGCCTCAGCAAATCCCAGCTATTACCATATAATGGGATTAGTAACATAAGTTACCTGCTTGTCCTGCAGTTTAAATTCTTCACACCCTGATTGTATCCCCTTATCTCTGTATGCTCAATTTTTAATATATATTTTATTAATTTATTCATATTACATCTCAATTGTTATTCCATCCCTTTTATCCTCCCATTCCTCCCTCCCTCCCGCTTTCCCACTACTCCCCTGCCCTCTGACTGTGACTGAGGGGGACCTCCTCCCCCTGTATGTGTTCACCACATCCCCTGGATGGGGAAGCCTGGTGGCACTCAGAGGAAGGATAGCAGGCTACCAAAAAGAGGCTCAATTTTCTTAACCAATATATTTTATTACAACTTATTAACCAAGTGTATGTCACTTATAACCCAACTAACCAAAACAATAGGAAAAGAGGGTTAAGGAACACAATAACAAAACCCTAAGGATATCAGCAGGATTTCTTCTGCTGTAACCTGGGATAACCGGAACCCAGAACCTCAGCAGGAGCTAGAGCTCTGAAGTCTTCCCTCGAGCAGTTCTCTCTAGGAGTATCTTGAAGTGGGAGCGTGGGATCATAAAAAACAAGTTTATCTCTCCTTCATACCTCATTCACTACCAATGCCTCCTCCCACCCTCATCTACTCTCCCTCCCTCCCTTAGTCCTCAGAAAGAGGAGCCCTCCTTCCTTAACATCAATTATCATCTGTACTTCCTGTAACTTCTTCCTCTGAAGCACTGCAAGGCCGTCCTGCCAAGGGGAAGTGATCTAAATTCAGTGGCCAGAGTGTACGTCCGAGCTAGTCCCTACTCTCCACATTGGGACTCACAAGGAGACTGAACTACTCCATCTAAGCAGAGGGTCTAGATCCACATCGTACACAGTCCTTTCTTGATGTTTCAATCTCAATATTGTAGTGTAGTTATCCTGTGTGGGGCTAATATCCACGTATGAGTGAGTATATACCATGAGTCTCTTTCTGGGTCTGGGTTACCTCATTCAGGATGATCTTTTCAAGTTCCATCCATTTGCCTGCAAATTTCAAGATTCCCTTGTTTGGAATAGCTGAATAGTATTTCATTGTTGAATGTACCACAGTTTCTTTATCCATTCTTCGGTCAAGGAACATCTAGGTTGTTTCCAGATTCTGGCTATTAAGAATAAAGCTGATAGTTCAATCCATTTGTTCAAAATTTTTGGGAATTCCTTTTTTTAAATAGCTGAGTAGTATTCCATAGTGTAAATGTACCACAGTTTCTTTATCCATTCTTCCACTGAGGGGACTTAGGCTGTTTCCATGATCTGGCTATTATGAATAAGGCTGCTATGAACATGGTTGAGAAAATTTTCTTGTTGTGTGCTGGAGCATCTTCTGGGTATATTCCAAGGCCTGGAATAGCTGGGTCTTGAGGAAGCCCTATTCTCAGTTTTCTGAGATAGCACCAGATAGATTTCTAAAGTGCCTGTACTAGTTTGCATTCCCACCAGCAATGAAGGAGTGTTCCTCACAGGACATTCTCCACATTTGAGTGGAGAGTGGGGTCTGACTTTCACACAAACTATGATGGCCCATATTTGACCACGTCCCCTGAATGGGGAGACCTGGTGGCACTCAGAGGAAGGATAGCAGGCTACCAAGAAGAGACTTGATACCCTATGAGCATATAAAGAGGAGGAAGTCCCCCTCATTCATAGTCACAGGGGAGGGAGTAAGGGGAAAATGGGAGGGAGGGAGGAATGGGAGGATACAAGGGATGGGATAACAATTGAGATGCAATATGAATAAATTAATAAAATTAAATTTTAAAAAAGCTTCTATGAACATAGTTGAGCAAATGTCCTTGTTGTATGGTGGACATATTTAGGGTATATTGCTGGGCTGTGTCTGAGGTAGAATTATTCACAATTTCCTGAGAAAGCACCAGATTGCTTTTCAATGTGGTTGTACAAGTTTGCACTCCCACCATCAATGGAGGAATGTTCCCCTTTCTCCATATCATTACCAGCACATGCTGTCAGCTGAGGCTTTAAAATTCACCATTTATATAGGTGTAAGATGGAATCTAAGATTTGTTCTGAGTTGCATTTCCCTGATAAGTAGGGATGTTGAGCATTTCTTTAAGTCCGTCATTCTTGTTCTCCTCCCTGTGTTTTCCAACTCTAAGATTGCCTCAGTTTGTGTTTTCTTTGTTCCTTCAAATTCTCTCTTTAGGTCTTGAATAGTCTTACTCATTTATTTCTCCTGTTTGATTGAATTTTCCTGTAATTCTTTATAGGACTTATTCAATTCCTTCATCTGTGTGAATGTATTTTCATGTGTTTCTTGGAGTGATTTATTTTCCTCTTTCAAAGCTTCTATCATTTTCATCACCTCAGATTTAAAGTCTTCTCCTTGCACTTCATGGGTGTTTATATCTCCAAGGCTTGCTGTGTTGGGATCACTCATTTCCGGTGTTGTTATATGGCTTTGAGTTTTGTTGCTAGTCTTCTTGTGCTGTCCTCTAGGCATCTGGTTGTCTCTGGCGTTAGCAGATCTAGAGGTTCCTGCAAGGAGGTCACTGTCTGTGTCCCACATTGGCTAGTCAGGTTGGAGCAAGTAAAGAGAGCTCCAAGCCAAAGGTAGTTTGCTAGGGCTCCCCAGAGGCTTCCTCAGCGTGTTGTACAGTAGATGTTAGACCCTGCACCCAGCTCAGCTCAGCTGGGTTCCCTGTGTCTCAGCTGGGTCAGGCAGGAAAGGAGTCGGCTGACAGATTTCTAAGCCCAAAGTTGCTCAGGTGCCCTACAATCCTTTTCAAGATGGCAGGGCTCTATTTATCCGCTCTGTGTTGCAGATGGGCTAGGCCATTAAGCAGCCAAGGGCTGTAAGAGATTCAAGCTTGAAGCTACTCGGGTGCCCCACAGACTTTTTTTGAAATGGCAGTAAATGTGAATCTTGGTCTGGGCTAGACTCATCTCTGTCTAGGGTCAGGCTGCTAAGCAGCAGGGGGGCTGAGGAGGACCAGAGCCCAAAGCTGCTAGTATGTTCTACAGCCCTTCTTGGTATTACAGGGCTCTGCTTATCTGCTCTGTGGCCCGGTTGGGCTAGGGAGGTAAGCCGCTGGCCAGCAGAGAGAGATTAGAGCTCAGGGCTGCTCAAGAAACAGCTGCTAATGTGAGGTGTGGCGCGCACCAGGTCTCTGTTCTGCTTGTCTGCTCTGTGGACCTAGAAGGATCAATCCAATAGCCTGTACATAGGTGGGGTGAGATCTGAGCCATAAACTGCTTATAAGCTCATAGCAGGATAGCAGCTAATGAGGACTGCAGCCTGAGCAGGTCTCTGATCAGCTTGTTTGCTTTGTGTCTTAGCTGTGTCAGAGCAGTATGCTTCAGGCAGGTGGGCCAAGACAGACCCAGGCCCGAAGTTGCTCGTAGGATGGCTGCTAATGGTGCCTGGATTCAGCATTGTAGGTATCCTCCTTGTTACTGATAGGCCCAGCTGGTAAGCAGCTCTGGGAAGTGGTGTGAGAAATCTGAACTTGAAGCTGTTCGGAAGCTCCTCAGGGTGCAGACATGTGGCTCCCAGCCATCTACAATGATATCTGGTGCCCTCTTCTGGCATGCAGGTGTACATGCAAGCAAAACACTGTATACTTAATAAATAAACAAATCAGAAGAAGAAGAAGAAGAAGAAGAAGAAGAAGAAGAAGAAGAAGAAG
>OU015753.1:101931044-101941751 GCA_907169655.1 Acomys percivali
AGAAGGAGAAGGAGAAGGAGAAGGAGAAGGAGAAGGAGAAGGAGAAGCTCCACAGGTCTTGAGATGGCAGGACTTTGCTCATCTGCTCTACAACCCAGCTAGGCTAGGCCAGTAGCAGCTGAGGGGCTGAGAGAGATCAGAACTCAGAGGTTCTTTGGTGCCCTGCACTCTTTCTCAGGAGGCAGCTAATGCAGATTGTGTCTGGTGCCCACTCTCAGCACTGCCTGTCCACTCCTCATCTGGATCCAGCAAGCAGGAGACGGGGCGGAGAGAGCCTGGAGCTACATGGATATTCCACAGTCCTTCCCTAGATGGCGGCTAGTGTGGGTTGCCCCCCAGGATTTTGCTGTGGGTTAGCTGGGTGGCCAGGGATTGGCCCCACCCCATGCTCCACACAATGTGGTTCCCTCTCATCTGGGAATCAGCAGCACTGATATTTTGTAGCTCTCAGTTTGGTCTTTAGGTCACTGTGCAGTCCTGGCTTTCCTGCTAATCAAACACAGTGTGTGATTGATGCTGCCATATTGGATCTGTCCCATAGCTATTTTCATAGACCCAAATATTATCATCTGACCCCTCTATTCCAATCTATCAAAGATTTACATATACCTGCATAAGTAAGTGAATGTCATATGTTCTATTATATGCATGATTATAGGGATTATGCATTCTATTATGGGAACAACCTTTTATGTTGATACTTATGTATCTTTTTGTATAAACATTCAAGTATGAAAGTACTCTCAGAGAAAGAGAAACTATGTGAAGTTTTGATTTAAAATAATTTTCCATTATAAAAATTTGCTGTATATTAAGTCAATATACAGATTATTGGACATAATTAATTTAACAATAATATACAAATATTCCTACTTATGTGTCTGATTATCTCTTGGGTTTGCATACAGAGTACTAGAGATCTTTTGTCACCAAGTTTATACATGCACATATATATGTATATACATATTTTTTTCAACTTATTTTTTCTACACATTCACCCATCAGAGCAATACAGCACCATATGCTTAGACTGCAAATGTTTCTGAGTTCTTCTTTAATTCCTTAGCTACTCCAGTTTTCTTTTCTGTAAATCTTTTATCCAAATAGTTTGCTCACTGATTCATTACTTTGAATCTCTCATATTTTGCATATCATGACACTTTCTTAAATTGTAAGAACCACTTCAATCAAATATATCTAATATTTTAAATTTCTCACTTCAGCCTAACACTTCACTTAGCTAAAGCCAGGTAAACATAGTTATCATGACACAGTTAACATGAAGAAAAGATAACAACAGAAACTTCTTGGTCTTTTGTTACTACTGAGTGAATCATTATTGTACATGTAGTATAAAAGCAGTATTTTTTAGCCAACTGTGTGTATGTGTGTGTGTGTGTGTGTGTGTGTGTCTGTCTGTCTGTCTGTCTGTATGTATGTATGTTGTTCCCTTTCTCCTTCTCCTTCTTTCCCCCTCTCTTCCTCTAACTAAATTTATGGTAAAGTGAATGAATAAAAGTTAGTCATATTCTGGCCTAAAACTCATGGCAATTCTGAGTCCTGAATGCTGGTCTTTCAGATGTGGAGTCACCATGAGTTGGCTTGCTTCTGTTACTTAAGGTAATGGTTTACATCATGGCTTTGTCTCTTTTGTAGAGGATAATAATGGGTTTTCTAACAGATCTGTAAGTACTATGAAAAAAAGGATTATTTATATATGATGCCTCTGATGTACTTGTATGAAGCCTGGCTTAAAATGCTTCACAGTAGCCTTGTAAAATAACTGATGTAAATTTTTAATTAAATCACAAAGGAACTAAAAAAAGTCATATTTAAAGTTGTCTGCTATAATCCAACTGAAAAATATCAACTCTCACTCACTTCTTATGTAATTATTCTTAGAAAAAATAGACAAATGAAAGTTGAAAATTCATCATATTAAATAACAATAAATTAAGTTAATTTCAACAAGGCAAAGACAACTAGGCTAGGACTATAAAAGAAGTTATCTCTAATTTCTTGGTGGTAGATTAAGGTCAATAATTAACCTTTTTTGATATGAGTAAGAAAATGGTTTATTTTTCAAATGACAAAAACAGGTGTTATTGATGGAGGGACAGAAGATATAAGATGGCCAAGTGGGCAAAGATCAGATATATATGCCAGGCTTCAGCCAACCTATTGGTTAAACTCTCTTTTCTGACAGGTAAAGAAGTTAGATATTCATAACCTCATTCTCTTCTACTCCAGCCTACCAATATGGCAGGTAATAAAAACGTGTGTGGTAGATATGGCACCCAGGAATTTAAAATCACTGCCACTGTAATTTGTCCCTGAACATTGTGCACCATGAATGTTAATCTTCTGACTATATTCTATTTACTACAAACTCTGTAGATATAAGACATAGGCACGCTAATTTATTTTCCCCACTGTGTCTATAACAGAACATCAGATAGAAGCAACTTGAAAGAGAAAAGATACTGGCTCATCGTTCCAGAGATATGCTACACGTGGTAGGGAAGGCGCGGATGCGCAACAGCTTGTGGATGTCCTGGCAGGAGTGCAGAGCTGCTCTTAACATGTGAACTAACCAGGAACAAATACAAATCTCAGTGTTCACCAGACTTTCTCCATTTTCCCACTTTTCTTCAGTGCAAGTCCCTAGACCATGGAGCAACTCACATTTAGGATGGGATTTACATCCTCAGAACTGTTGGGCCCCTCGAAGACCTATCCAGGGGTATGCTTGTTAGGTGATGATGGACACAATCAAGTTGACAATAAGCAGTAATCACCAAGGCCTCTAACACACATGTGGATGGAAATTGTTTTGCTGTCCTGGGTATCGTAACAAATATTGAGGCCACTGGGTCTTTCCAGCATCCACCATGCTGCTCTATTTCTTCACCTATCCTCTTGATGACTGCCTTCTAGGGAAAACGATGAGCTGGTTACTGTTTTCTTACACTATAATTTTCTCTGCCAGAATCCATGTTTCTTTCATCTGGGCAGAGCTCTGCATCTCACTTTGGCAAATGGAATTCTATCATGCATCTCTGCAATGCTGTACTGGCCTTAGAATAAAGCTTGCTGCTCAAGCTTGACTCCATTAAAACAGGCTTTTGATGTTAATGGAGCTTAAGGAACTTAGAAAATCTTCTCTCCCCTTTGCTTTGCTTTCCAGAATATTGTCTCTCGACTCAGAAATTCTTAGTGACTTTAATGAATAATTTGACAGTCAAAAGCTTCTGATGATTTTATTGCTCTAATGGATATATCCATGTCTCCCAGAGTTAAGCCTCTTGGCTTTCCCTTAAAAGAATACTATAGGAGAAAATAATTTAAAATGCCAAGTAGATCGGGTTAATATTCTCCAAATACTATCCAATTATTGGATTAAAAACTAGCAATAAATTATAATGCTATTATATACTATTTATAAATTGTGTGTTTGACTCTTTTGGCTGTTGAAAAATCTATATAATTGAATTCTAACATCTAAAATATAATCAGGTTATCCTTATTTCGAGCTGATGCTGCAGATATTGAAATTTAGTGAAATTTTACTGCATCAGAAGTTTATTGTAAAATAGTTACAGTTAAAATTGTCCATTCAGTTTTTTTAAATATACAGAAGGTATATAAAATTGTATTTTTACTCTCCTTTTGAAAAGTCAGAAAAATCTGTGTTTGGGAAGATTTTCTTTCCAAGGCACTGAGCTGGCACCAAGTAATACCTGGTCCTTATCTGCTCTATTATTCTTTTGGCTTCTCAGAGTCTTCATCATTTTGTATTTTCTCTTAAGCAGAGTTGCCATTTTATTTGTTAATGGTAGTGCTCCATGCCCTGTAAACAAATAACTATGGAACTACATCTGAAGTAAATGCACAAAGCTGGAATTTCCATACTTGGATCAGATAGGCTCTGATTTTACCATCACAATCAATTGTCCAGCTCCGGGCCATATACCTAGTAAGTCACATCCTCTGATGATCACCTAAGCCGTTTATATCTCTGTAAACAGAGCTTCCAGCTAGAACAGCAATTGGTGGTTAAACGATCTTTTCACAGGCATCACCTAAGACCAAGGGAAAACACAGATATTTACTGTTACAATTCATGACATTAGTAAAATTAAAGTTATAAAGTAGCAACAAGATAATTGTATGACTGAGGGTCACCGTAACATGGAAAACTATATTAAAGGGTTGCAGCATTAGAAAGGCTGAGAACCACTGAACTAAAACAAAGGCCTGCCATTCAATTCTTTTCCTTCTCAGACTTATTACCTTAATATTTAATCATATATGATCTCCAGACCTTGGTTGGACAGTCAGTACAGCTCTTCAGGCCAGGAATGGTTACATGGCTCTGTGGTGTCAGCTGGAAATGAGGAGAGTAGTGGCTGTGACTCACAGAGAGAGTGAGAAGGTGACAAACAGACTCAAAGTCAAATAACCAAAGACAATGTCATAAAGCACGATCAAAAAAAAAATAGATCATTCTGAGAGATAAGGTATCAAATGTCAGGATGAGAAGGAGCGAAAATAGGTCTTGAGGTGTTACAATTTGGTTCCAGTTCCTGATCAGCATCTGCTTCCAATTACAGATGTAATCGTCCAACTACGGATGCAATTAATTGTGTAACCAAACATGTCACACCTGCGCCACCATGCCTTTCCGGCCACTAGGTTTTCCCCACCATGAATAGTATTATTCCTGCCTAAATTGTAAACTCAAAGTAAACTCATCCCCATCTTAAGTTGCTTTTTGTGAGGTATTTGGTCACCACAATGAGAAAAGTGATTAATACGAGCCCTGGACAGGAAGATGCCAACAAGACTTGTTCAAGTTGTTCCAGGCACATTCTTCATGCATCTTTTCTTCTCTGCCAGCACAACCCAGAAAAGTTAGTTGGCGATTGCTTCCCGAAAGGCCCACAAGCATTTGAATTGAAAGAATAAATCAGAGTTGGTGAGAGTGACTGAGGAGAGCCAAGCTGTTTACTGAACAGCAATAATATTCAACCATTAACTCCCATTCTCAGTTGGAAGAGTAACAATGTGAGCCCCAGGGCACACAACTACCAATAGGTATAGCATCATTGGTCTACATGCTTTCTTATATGTCTTAATTTTCTTCCTTTTGGCATAATGTAAAACTGTAAAGTAACTACCTTTGAGATCATAGAGGAGCTGTTTTATAAACTTTGGAATTTATATTATATTAACATGTGTGCTGTTTTGTGAAAATAATCAGTTATGTTACAAAACAGAAAAAAAAATGTCACGATGGTCTCTTTCCAAATATATTGCTGAAATCACTATTAATAATACCATGACAAGATAATTAACACCTGCACAACATTTCTCATTTAAAGAGTACTTTAGAAATATTAATTGTATAACCTCTTCAACACCCCACTCTACAGCTAGATAAACCAAATCAGAGGTTAAGTGATTTATCAAAAGGAAAAAATATTCTGCCCAAAATTTAACAACATGCCGTCAATATCTCTGTCTTAACCTTAGACCAGGGAGAGATCTCTGTTTTCCCTGCCTATCTGGGATCAAGAGGTTGAGCATGGCATTACTATAATCCTCTACTAGCAGTCATGGTGACAGTCAACAGTCAGCCTGCTGAATCATATTCAGATGCCCTAATAGAAAATCAGTGAGCTTGATGATTAATTAAAACCTGACACTTCTTCATTTTTTTTCAATTTGTAGACACAAAAGATATTATGCACACATTCGCTGGTACCAGATGCTGCTGTCCCTCAAAATCAGTGATGTAAGGGCAACAGTGGCATTGGGGAGGGAGGACGAAGTTAGATGAGAACAATGCAGAATCCTCAGGACGCACCGAATTCCCAGCCAGCTGTTAGGCTAACCTACCTCATCGTTTCAGATGATGTCGTTTGTGAAAGGGTAGAACATTTGAAATTTCTATATTTTCCCTTTTGGTACTATAAAACACTTTTTCCCCAGACTTTAAAATAGGCACATTTTATTGTTTTCAAAGAGTGTTTGAGCCCCATTTCCTAGAAGCTCAAAATGGTTACAAGTTCAATGACTGCATGTGCTATATAATGAGGCCTGACTCAATGCACAAAACAAATAACACCACCCTGAACTTGATGGTATCCACATTACTAAAATGTACAGCAGGGAATGATAAAAGAATATATAGGCCCAACCAATACACATAGGGACATGTTACTGTGCATGCACACATGCACATGCATCCACTGCACATACACCTGAGGCCGGAGAGACAGATACAAAGAGACAGATGAGACAGAGATTTGAAAAAGGCACAGGTAGAAATTCTAGAAACCCAAGGGAAGCCAGATGGTAAGTCAAACAGCACAATTAACTGCTTAAAAGATAAAGAAATAGCAAATATATATGAACTAATTCAAAGTAGAATTAAAAAAATTAGCAAAAATAAGTAGTCACAAGACTCAAGAGACATTCCTATGGATGAAGAGGCCTAAGTGTAAGGTTGTAGATCGTTGTGGGTGCAGGTTTGAACAATGTGCTGTGCTCCAGTTACATCCTGCCTCTCTGCTTCCTGTCCACCATAAGAAGGACTAGGAGCTCTGTTCTGTTCTGCTCAGAAATGGAGCAAGGTGACCATGAACAGATGCTTTCAGCAAAGGAAAGCTTTCTTACTATTACCTTGCTTATGTAAAGAATTTTGTCACACTGACAACATTCTTACAGGAAATTTCAAAAAAGAGGATTTTCATACAATATGATGGGGACATTTCTTAAATAAATGCTTACCATAATGGTTGAACTACACCATTAGTCTAATGCAAAGGACCCACATACTTTGTCTGGATGAACATGAAAGAACTTCATTCTATTTCCAACATTTTGACACTATGTAGCAACAAAATGATCGTAAACTTAAAGGAAAGAGAGAAAAACAAAGTGGTGTCTAAATACACTAAATAGATGACATAAACACATATTTTGATTTGTCTAATGAAGAAAGGTTAGCCTAGAATATTATGTCTACTAATGTGAAATTTAAAGATTGACAGAATGATAAAGATTCTTACAAAAGAAAAATCAGAGCTACAGCAGAGAAAACCGGAAGTCATATATTTTAGATGTAGTAGAAAGGATTGTAGATGGATGATCTCAGACTACTGGTCAGTAAAGACATTGGTGAATAACAAATATAATTACAATATAGATACTATTCACTTATAAGTGAGTACATACCCTGTGTATCTTTCTAGGCCTGCGTTACCTCACTCAGGATTATCTTTTCAAATTCCACCCATTTGTCTACAAATTTCACTTTCTTTGTTTTTAATACCTGAGTACTACCCTATTGTATAAACGTGATGCATTTTCTTCATCTAGTCTATAGCTGAGGGACATCTGGGTTGTTTCCAGTCTCTGGCTATTACAAATAAAGGATCTGTGAAAGAATTGAGAAGGTATCTTTGTGGAATTGTGGAGCGTCTTTTGGGTATACAGTCTCGGGAGCAGTACAGCTGTGTCTTGAGGTAGATCTATTCACAATTTTGTGAAAAACTTCTGGATTGATTTCCAAAGTATTTGCACAGGTTTGCCCTCCAATCAGCACTTGAGGAGTGTTCTCCTTTCTCCACATCCTCACCAGCGTGTGTTGTCACTTGAGTTTTTTATCTTAGCCATTCTGACTAGAGTAAGATGGAATCTCAGTCATTTTGCTTTGCATTTCCCTGATGACTAAGGACATTGGATATTTCTTTAAGTGCTTGTAGGCCATTAGAGATTCCTCTGTTGAGAATTCACTTTTTAATTGGTTTGTTTCATTTGTTGGTGTCTAACTTCTTGAGTTCTTTATATATTTTGAATATTAGCCCTTTATCAGAGGTAGGGTTGGTGAAGATCTTTTCCAGTCTTTAGGCTGTTGCTTCATCCTCTTGACAGTGTCCTTTGATGCACAAAAGCTTTTCAGTTACAAGAGTCCCATTTATTAATTATTGATCATAGGGACTGAGCTGTCAGTGTTCTATTCAGGAAGTTGCGTCCTGTACCAATGCTTTCAAGTCCATTGCTCACTTTCTCTTCTATTAGACTTTAAGTATGTGGTTTTCTGTTGAGGTCTTTGATCCACTTGAACTTGAGTTTTGTGCAGGGTGATAAATGGATCTATTTGCATTTTAGTACATGTAGACATTCAGTTAGTCCAGCACCATTTGTTGAAGATGCTGACTTTTTTCCATTGTATGTTTTGGCTTCTTTGTCAAGAATCAAGTGCCTGTAGGTGAGTGGGTTTATTTCTGGGTCTTTTTTTTAATTTTTTTATTTATTTTATTAATTTACTCTTGTTACATCTCTATGGTTATCCCATCCCTTGTATCCTCCCATTCTCCCTTCCCTCCCATTTTCCCCTTATTCCCTTCCCCTATGACTGTTCCTCAGAGGGATTACTTCCCCCTGTATATGCTCATAGGGTATCAAGTCTCTTCTTGGTAACCTGCTGTCCTTCTTCTGAGTGCCACTAGGTCTCCCCCTCCAGGGGACATAGTCAAATGTGAGGCACCAGAGTACGTGAGAAAGTCATATCCCAGTCTCCACTCAAGTGTGGAGACTGTCCTGTCCATTGGCTAGATCAAGGTAGGGGTTTAAATTTTACCGCCTGTATTTTCCTTGGCTAGTACCTTAGTTTGAGTGGGACCCCTTGGCCCAATTCTGCCTATCATAATGTTCTACTTGTAGGTTTCTAGGACCCATTGGATCCTTCTACATTGCTATTCTCACATGGTTCTCTCATCTAGAGTCCCAATAGGATGTCCTCCCCTCTGTCTCAGTTTCCTGGTAAGGGAAGGCTTTCGTGGGACATGCCCCTTGGGCTAGTATGCAGATATAAGATCAAAAACTCAAAGGACACCACATACTGGAGAGGATGTGGGGAGAGAGGAACACCCCTTCATTGCTGGTGGGAATGCAAACTAGTACCACCACTTTGGAAATCTATCTGGTGCTATCTCAGAAAACTGGGAATAGGGCTTCCTCAAGACCCAGCTATTCCACTCCTTGGAATATACACAGAAGATGCACCAGCACACAACAAGAAAATTTGCTCAACCATGTTCATAGCAGCCCTATTCATAATAGCCAGAAAATGGAAACAGCCTAAATGTCCCTCAGTAGAAGAATGGATAAAGAAACTGTGGTACATATGCACTATGGAATACTACTCAGCTATTAAAAACAAGGAATTCCTGAAATTGTGGATAAATGGATTGAGCTAGAAATGATCATAATGAGTGAGTTAACCCAGAAGCAGAAAGACTCAAATGGTATATATTCACTTATATCTGCATATTTCTGGGTCTTTGATTCAATTCTATTGATAGTAGCAAGGGTCATGAAGACAGAATATGCTAGACATGATTCCTAATGGCGGGAGTGGGACACCAACCCACATAAAAATTGTCAACCCCAAATTTACACTACCTACAAGATGTGTGGGGATTAAAATAGAACAGAGACTGAGGGAATGTCCATCCAACCTGAGACCCATGCCCACACTAAAGAGCCAAGCCCTGACACTATTAATGATTCTGTGCTATTGTTGCACACAGGAGCCTAGAATAGCTGTCCTCTGAGAGGCTTTACTCAGCATTAGATGGAAACAGAAGCCGAGACTCACATTGTTGGCCTCTTTTTGTTCTAGAGACTTCAAGGGCGCTTTTGAATTATTAGTATGAGATCTCTCCAATTTCATTATGGAGGCAGTGAGTGCTATGGACTGTCCTATCAGCACTGTTGTCATTGTGTCATATAATTTTGGTTATATTGCACCTTAATTTTCATTGAATTCTAGAGAGTCTTTAACTTCTTTCTTTATTTCTTCACCAACCCAGTAGTCTTGGAGCAGAGAGTTCTTAAGTTTCCGTGAGTGTTTAGGTTTTCTGTTGTTTCTTTTGTTATTGAAGTTCAGCTTTAATCCATAGCAGTCTGATATGATACAGGAGTTATTTCAATTTTCTTTTATCTTTTGAGTTTTGCTTTATGAACAACTATATAGTCCATTTTGGAGAAGGTTCTGTGAGATGCTGAGAAGGTATATTCTTTGTGTTTGGGTGAAATGTTCTGTAGATATCTTTTAGGTCCATTTGATTTATAACATAATTAATTTTATTATTTCTCTGTTTAGTTTATGTCTTGATAACATGCCCATTGGTGAGAGTAGGATGTTGAATTCTCCCACAATTAATGTATGGGGTTCAAAGTGTGATTTAAGATTTAGTAATTTTTTATGAATGTTATTTGCCCTTTCATTTGGGGGCATAGATGTTAAGAATGGAAATGTTATC
The DNA here is from genome assembly GCA_907169655.1 of Acomys percivali. NCBI lineage: Eukaryota > Metazoa > Chordata > Mammalia > Rodentia > Muridae > Acomys > Acomys percivali. The sequence continues at coordinate 101,941,382 of OU015753.1, forward strand.
TTGGTGGATTTTTCCTTTGATGAATAGCAAGTTTACTTCTCTATTACTTTTGATTCATTTTGGTTGAAAGTCTACTTTATTATATATGAGAATGGCTACTCCCACTTGCTTTTTGGGTATGTTTTCTTAGAAAAAACATTTCCAGCCCTTTAGTCTGAGAAAACATACTTCTTTGTTAGATTCTGTTTGCACATTCATTCTGTTAGTCTGTGTCTTTCTTATTGGCGAATTGAGTCCACTGATGTTGAGAGATATCAGTTGAGAGATATTAATGACCAGGGGTTGTTAATTTCTGTTATTTTGATGTTGGTAGAGATACAGTTAGAGAGAGAGAGAGAGAGAGAGAGAGAGAGAGAGAGAGAGAGAGAGA
>OU015753.1:101944294-101973962 GCA_907169655.1 Acomys percivali
GTGTGTGTGTGTGTGTGTGTGTGTGTGTGTGTGTGTGTGTGTGTGTGTCCCCAAATCAGATCCTGCCTTGTTAGCTTTTCTATAAACTTTGAAGCATTATATTATTTTTACTAGGGCATATGTGCACATGTATGTATGTTTATTATTACATGTTTAAATTTTTCAAAGTTCTCACATACAGTACTGTCAATTGGGTAATGTTAAGAGGAAAAACATATTCTTTCAGTTTAAAGATCTAGATGTTAGTAAGATTGAGTAGAGCTGTTCCGTACTTTTCTTTCATCTGGTTGTTTTCTGATGATCGTAAATTTTCTATACTTACTGAGTCACTGCTTCATCTCCTCCCTTCATGTGAATATGGTGTTCTCTTGTGCTCATGTTTATATCCCAATTTTCCTCACTTGTAAAGCTGACAACCATATTAAGCCACAGATATTACATATCTTCTCTAACTAAATCGGTGACACTCTTACTCTTAAACACTGTCTCTACATCCCTATGATAGCATCCTATTCAGATGAATAAGAAATGATCTCACTTTGAGAGGCTTACTATTATCACCTAAACATTTGAATTCTTATAAAGACAACACAACTCCTAATGATTTCCAAATATTCATTAGTGAGTACTTATCCACACATACACATATATGCACATGTATTCAGGTATGAATCTACAACTGCTTTTGTAATTATATTAAAATCTATACCTTTGTATGTTTGTGCTAGGACATTTCTGAAGAAATTATATAACTATTTGTTTTTCTTTCAGTGAATTACTTTTTGTCATTTTCTTCAGTTTTCACTCTTTTCAAAAATTATTTTTAATTTATTTACTTTACATCCTGATTGTAGCTCCCTCCCTCATCACATCCTAGTCACACACTCCCTCTTTCATTCTCCCTCCCCTATCTCCTAGTCCTAAGAAAGGGCGAGCCCTTCTCTGCTATCGTCTATCACCAGCCTATCAAGCCTCACCTGGACTGCCTGTATCCTCTTCCTCTGTAGCCTGGCAAAGCCACCCCACCAGGGGAAGTGATCAGTGGTGGGCACCAGAGTCCATGTCAGAGATATCCCCTATGCCCCATATTATGGGAACCAAAAGGAGAATGTACTGTGTATTGACTATATCTGAGCAAAGGGGTGGTGGTCTAGGTCATCACCATGCATAGTCTTTCAGTCTTTGCAGCCCTCCCCCTGCAACAACCTCAAGCCAGGATTGTTGCCTCCATTAGTCTCCTTGTGGAGCTCCTTCCATTCCAGGTCCTTTTAATCCCCGACTCTTCCTTAATATTCCCTGGCTACACTCCCAAAGTTTGGCAGCAAGTGTGAGCATCTGCTTCAATCCCCTGCTGGGTAGAGTCTTTCAGAGAGCCTCTATCATAGGCCCCTTTCCTGTTCCCTCTCTTCAACTGCTTCCAGTGTCTATTTTATTTGTTTTTCTGAATGAGAATTAAGCGTCCTCCCTATAGTCCTCCTATTTGCCTGCAAATTTCAATAGTTGCTTCTTTTTAATAACTGAATAGTATTCCACTGTGTGAATATACCACAGTTTCTTTATCCAGTCTTCCATTGAGGAACATCTAGGTTGTTTCCAGATTCTGTCTTTTATGAATAAGGCTACTAGGAACATATTTGAGCACATGTCCTTGTTGTATTGTGGAACATCTTTCAGGTATATGCCCAGCAATGATATAGTTGGATCTTGAGGTAGCAATAGTCCCAATTTTCTGTGAAAACACCAGATTGATTTCCAAAGTGGTTTTATAAGTTTGCATTCCCACCACCAATGGAGGAGTTTTCCCCTTTCTCCACAACCTTGCCAGCATGTTCTGTCACTTGAGTTGTTGATATTAAACATTCTGATGGTGTAAGGTAGAATCTCAGAGTACTTTTGGTTAGCATTGTCTTATTTTCAGGCACTTTGCTGAAGGTGTTTATCAGCTGTAGAAGTTCCTTGGTAGAATAGTTGGGGGTCACTTACGTATACTATCATATCATCTGTGAATAGTGATACTTTGCCTTCTTACTTTCCAATTTGTATCCTTTTATCTCCTTTAGCTGTCTATTGCTCTAGCTAGAACTTCAAGTACTATATTTTAGGCATCTAATGAAATGAACATGTGGTTTTTCTTTCGTTTTGTTTTTAAGGTGCATTACATTGATGGATTTCCATATGTTATACCATGCCTGCATGCCTGGGATGAAGCCTACTTGGACATGGTAGATGATTCTTTTGATGTGTTCCTGGGTTCAATTTGTGAATATTTTATTGAGTATTTTAGCACTGATGCTTATAAGAGAAATTGGTTGGAACTTATGTTTCTTTGTTGGCTATTTGTAAGGTTTAAGTATCAAGGGGACTGTGGCCACATAGAATGAGTTTGGTAATTTTCCTTCTATTTCTATTTTGTGGGATACAGTGAGGAGTATTGGCATTAGCTCTTCTTTGAAGGTCTGGTAGAATTCTGCACTGAATCAATCTGACCCTGAACTTTTATTGGTTGGGAGACTTTTGAGACTGCTTCTATTTCCTTAGGAGATAGAGGAATATTTAATTTGTTTACATGATCTTTATTCAATTTTGTTAAATTGAATCTATCAAGAAAATTGTCCATTTCATTTAAAATTTCTTATTGTGTGGTACATAGACTTTTGAAGTAAGTCCTAATGATTCTTTAGTTGTCCTTGGTGTCTATTGTTATGTCTCCCTTTTTATATCTGATTTTGTTGATTTGAATACTCTCCCTCTGCATTTTAGTTAGTTTGTCTAAGTGTTTATGTATCATGTAGATTTTCTCAAACAACCAGCTCTTGGTTTTCTTGATTCTTTGAATTGTTTTCTTTGTTTCTAATTTGTTGATTTCAGCCATGTCTTTATTTCCTGTCCTCTACTCCTCTTTTATGTGTTTGATTCATTTTGTTCTAGAGTTTTCAGGTGTGCTGTTAAATTGTTACTATGGAATCTCTCCAATATCTTTATAAAGACACTTAATGCTTTGCACTTTCCTCTTAGCATTGCTTTCATTGTAGCCTATAAGTTTTGGTGAGTTGTGCCTTCATTTTCAATGAATTCTATGAAGTCTTTAATTTGTTTTCTTGTTTTGTCATTAAATAGGGAATTGAGTTCCACCTTTAATCCATAGTAATCTGATAAGATGCAAGGAGTTATTTTGATTTTCTTGTATCTGTGGAGATATTCTTTGTGACCAAGTATATGACCAATTTTGGAAAAGGTACTGTGAAGTGTTGAAAAGAAGGCATATTCTTTTATGTTTGGATGAAATGTTCTGTAGCTGTCTGTTAGTTCCACTTGATTCAGGAAGTCTATTAGTTTCATTATTTCTCCATTTAGTTTCTATCTCAATAATCTGTCTATTGGGAAGAGTGGGTGTTTAAGTTTCCCACTATTAATGTAGAGGTACAATGTGTGGTTTAAGCTTCAGTAGTGTTTCTTTTATGAATGTGGGGTGCTCCTTTGTTTGGGGCATAGATGTTCAGGACTGAGACGTCATCTTGATATATTTTTCCTTTGATGAGTATGAAGTATCTTTCCCCATTTTTAAAATTAGTTTTGGTTGAAGATCTATTTTATTAGATACTAGAATGGCTAATTCAGCTTGCTTTTTGGGTCTCTTTGTGTGGAATATCTTGTTGAGCTTGGTGTTGTTAGCCTCCTTGGGTTAGAGGTTTTCTTCTAGTATTTTCCGTAGGGCAGTATTTGTGTCTAGGTACTGTTTAAACTTGGTTTTCTTGTGGAATATCTTGCTTTCTCCATCTATGGTGATTGAAAGTTGTGCAGGGTACAGTAGTCTGGGTTGGCATATGTAGTCTCTTAGTACTGCATGACATCTGCCCAGGCCCTACTGGCTTTCATAGTCTCTGTTGAGAAGTCAGGTATAATTCTGATAGGTTTGCATTTACATATGACTTGGCCTTTTTCTCTTGCAGCTTTTAATATTCTTTATTTTTGTTCTATACATTTAGTGCTTTGATTATTAAGTGGCAGGAGGATTTTCTTTTCTAGTCTAATCTATTTGTATTTCTGTAGGCTTCTTGTATGTTAATGGGTATTTCTTTCTTTAGGTTTGGGAAGTATTCTTTTATGACTTTGTTGAAAAAAAACTGTGCAGCTGTGGAGCTTGGAGTATTCTCCTTCTTCTATTTCTCTTCTCCTTAGGTTTGGTATTTTTATAGTGTCTCAGATTTCTTGGATGTTTTGGGTCAGGAACTTTTTAGTTTTAACATTTTCATTGACTGATGTATCAATAACTTCAACTGTTTTCTGCACCTGAGATTCTCTCTTCCATCTCTTTTATTCTTTTGATCTTGCTTGTGTCTGCAGTTCCTGTTTTCTTCCTTAGGTTTGTCAACTCCAAGACCACCGCAGATTGTGTTTTCTTTATTGCTTCTTAAATTTACGTTCCTCCATATCCTAAGTGAGCACTGGGAGAAATTTCAAATCCTGATTCTGGGTATGTGGAATGCTATTGTCCTATTGCCTTTCTTATGGCTGTGATAAAATATGCTGATTAAAGCATCTTAAAGAAGAGGTTGGTTTTGTTCATAGTCCCAGAATAAAATCCCAATGGAGGGAAGCATAGCAGCAGGAACTTGAGGCAGCTGGTCACATTGCATCTACAGTTATGAAACACAGATTGATTGTACTTAGCTCACTTTCTCCTAACAATATCATCCAAGATCCAAGATCAGGTAATGGTACCACCTGTACTGAGAGGGTATCCTCATCCCAGTTAATCAAGATAATTCCTGAAAGATATGCCCAAAGGCCAATTTCCCAGGTGATCCTGGATCTCATTAAGTTGGAATAAGATTCACCATCAAAGGTGATCAGTGACTTGTAGAACTACTTGTTATAGGTTCCTTGGCTATTCCAATAGACTTCCTATTTCTTTCAAAGTCTGATTAAAATGTGCAATGTCCCTGTGTAACTTTATATGTCAATATACTTTATTAATTTTTAATAAAATTGAGTATAACCTAAATACCAAGGATGTCAATTCATCCAGATTCTTATTGATAGAAAAGCTTCAATTAAAAGATTGCTCCAGTATGGCTTATTCTATAGGTTAATAAGGTTAATCAAAGAATAAGGAAAAGGGATTGAGCCAAATCCATTTATAATTACTAACTCATTTCATTAAATGGCAACCAATTAACAGTTAGAAGGATGGGGAACAAGAAGTGGGCATTTCTTGTGTTCCCTTATTAATGAACCAGTTTCACTTAGTGAGAAGAAGCCACCATCCTTCCTTTAAATGTGACCATGTGCCTGCTAAGCCTCTTCAGGCCCTCAACATTGTGATCGGTATATGAGGACAAGCAATCTGATCTTCTGGGAGCTATACACAAAATCACAAGTTTAGAAAGTACTACTGTGCTCTGACCAGGAATTTTCCCATTTAATACACTACTACAGAGTGAAGAGAGACAGCTTTACTAGGATGAAGGGGACTGATTAACTTCCATAAAATTTGCCCAGAAATAAAACAGCATTATAAGATAAGAAAATAAAATTTCAGCTACAAGTATGAGGAAGTAACAGTTTTTAGACACAGAGGACTAAAAGAGTTAATTTCTAAAGTTTATTATGAAATTTCAATGGAAATTTTTGAGGCTACAAAAGACAAACAATGAGTGTATATTTTAGCATGGTGCTGCATATCATGATTACATGACAGAATATTTTAAATCTCAGTTATTATTAATAACCAAGGAAAATATTATTTTTCTCTGCATGACATCTGACCTATTACACAGAGCTCAGATTTATTTTCTTCTCCTTATAAAAACTCTTGTCTGCTCTGAAATGTTTGGTCAGTGAGTTTAAGCTAACACAGCATCATGAGAATGTTAGCTGCCAAATGCTGCAAACTGTGTGTTGAGCAGAAGGTTCCACTTCTTCCCAGACTATTTGCTCTAATTAATTCTTCATGTCTACTTCCCTTGGAAAAAATCAAAATATAGCTATCTTAGATCACTTGGACTGCTCTAACAAAATGTCTTAGTCTCTGTAGCTGCTAGGGTTTGGTACAACATATGGTGAAGGCTCCTCCCTGCTTCAACAATGATATTTTCATATGGTCACAGGAAAAGCACGAAGAAGGGTCCATCAAATGTGTTTTATAAAGCAAAATGCCATTCATGAGCATAGAGTCTTCATTCTATACCAACCTAAAAACCATTACTGCAGTAGAACTTAGGGTTCAGCATGCAGTTTTGAGAAAGGCAGACATCCAGACCATAGCCGACCAGTACTACCATCCAACATGCAGGTTTTTCTTAGTCCTCAAATACAGGTAGAATCATGTTGCTGTTATTTAAATACTCCTTTTTGGTGCTTCATTACCATACTCTTGGGTTCAGACTTATTACCTTCTTGGTGCCAAATTATTAGAGGGTTTTTATGTTGCATACCATCCTCTACAGTGAAACATCCTAGAGCGTTCAAGTGAACTCTCATCGGTTACCTCATAGATACTCATCAGTTTCCTAGACAAGGCTTGTTGTATTAAGACCACCAAAATTTAAAACAGCATCAATAATTGATATGACTATGATTTGATGAACTAACAGTTAACTTGTATAACTTACTTATCCTAAACAGCCTGCATTAGCACTTTCAAAATATTGGAAGTAAACCTTGTGTTATAATTGAGTTGTATGGGAACAATAGTGCATATTAGATTAGAAATATATATATATAATGTATGTAAAGAATAATCTTAAATTTTAGTTCTATTACCAATGTATCTAAAATTAAGCTCGTTTGCATCTATTTACAAAATTCTATACCAGTGAATTAAAAATAACCTTGTGAATATCAATTAAGGCATTAAGTTGTGGAGTAGATTCATTAATTTGCTTTTTGTTCCAGCCTTCCTATATATTTTTATATTCCCCCTTTTTGCTCTTCAATCCCTATCTCCAAACCAAAGAATGAAATAAAAAGAAAAGGGGAGACATGCCTGAGCCCAATCTAGCTTTCTCTCCAAATATGACCAATAATAAGTTATAACTAGCTCCCAATGAAGATAAAAATCTATATCACTCAAGAAAGCAACCCAAAACTTACCCAATCCCCTCTAAGGGAAATAGAATGTTGTTTTCTTAAGGTTTCTTCTTGCTGATTTGGGGCAAATAATACCTTTCTAGGGGCCCAAGTAAAATTGGGGGAAACGGTTAAACAAACTAAATGGTCCAGTTTCTAAATGTTGATAAGTCCCAGTCTTAATTAGAGTCCAGTGTAGAACAATCTAAAATGCTGGTCCAATTGAGATTGGAAACTTTCTTTGAAGCTGTCCTGTTCTGATGAGGTACAGCAACTGAAGCAGTTGGTGCTGGAACAGGAAGGATGCAGGATTTCAGTGTCCAGCATGCTGAGAGGAATGAATCCTGTCAGGTCTGATCCAGCATCAGTCACTGGTTCTTTTGTTCTGAAAACATTATTTCTCACATCAATTACTAGTCTGTTTTTATCACAAGAATATACATCATAGTTGTCACAGATAGATATGATCCTACAGAAAGATAAGTCAAAATAGTTAGATAAGGTCTTCAAAAACCTGAGACATACAGAATATGGCATCTAAAGATGTTTTTATTATTTCAAAAATAGATTTACAATGAGACATGTTAACTCCTGGCCATACCCAGCTTAACTCAAAGAATATAATGAGCATCAAAGAACACCCTTATGGAGATGACTTCAAATGTGGCAAACAAGCCACTGGGGAAAATGTCCTTATTTCTACCACAGACAGAATTATGCCTAAAAATGGGCAAGCTTGGATGCAGGTAAAGTTGATGGCCAAACTCTGCCAAGACAGAGTAAACAGTCTTCAATAGTTCCTGCCTCACAAATATGTCTATCAGATATATTGAGCCAAAAGGTTGTAGATGATGCTCCAACATTATAGCGAATTTTGGAAGACTGCTCAGTCAGAAGTTTCTGTCATCATCTCATTTGAGAAACTGCTAATCTGCACTCCCTGTGTACTCTGGTAATTAATTTTATTCCTTCTCAAGTCTCTGATGAGATTGAAGACCAGATAGTTTAGTTTTGCAATTAAGCTTAGCTGTTTGGGGGTTAAGATATTTTTAGGTCTAGATAGATGTTTTAACTTGATAATGATGAGACATGATAGATATTGATTTACACTAAGAATTTAAGACTCATCAAGATAGGAAAGATGTTTGTTCAAGGCTGTCAAATACTAATAGGCAAAACATTATGAATGTATGTATTCCTGATTGTTTCATGGTTCTTAACGCCATAGGTAGTTTATCATGTATATGTAATAATAATAAAAATGCATATATATTTATGGTTGTGACCCTAGCCTTTAACTGCTGCGCCATCTCTGGTGTCACTCAGAGGAAGGATAGCAGGCTACGAAGAAGAGACTTGATACCCTATGAGCAGATACGGGGGAGGAAGTCCCCCTCAGTCACAATCATAGGGGAGGTGAGTAAGGGAAAAATGGGAGGGAGGGAGGAATGGGAGGAAACAAGGGATGGGATAACCATTGAGATGTAATATGAATAAGTTAATAAAAATATATATTCTAAAAAATGCATATGTAAAAATATTTAATTAAAAAATAACAAAAATAAATAAAATAAAATAGCATCAGTATCTGCAGCGCTTTTGCCTTTTCATTGAGGCCAAAATGTTGATCTCTCAGCACAGAACCTTGAATATGTCTGCCTCTTCAATTTCTTTAGTACAATGTTATAGCAAGAAGCACAATGAAAAGAAAGAGTGTTTTGACAGATCACGCTCTTACTAACCAGTGGAGTTTGGGGGAAGGGTTGTTTGTTTGTTTGTTTTGTTTTGTTTTGTTATATGACATGCTGTAGTGTCTCTTCTCTTTGGCTTTTTAAGATTTTGGATTACACTTCTTGACACATTGGAACAAGGGTGCACCCCAAGCCCACCCCACTCCCACCTCTGCCAGTCAAAAGGAAGGAACCCAACCTCTTGGAGTGGACATAGCTTTTCATCATGTGCTAGATGCAACTTCAAAATGCCATAAACTCTTTTGTCTAATTCATCTCAGACACAACAACTTAAAATCAGTTCCACTAACTTAAAAAGTGTTGTCTTTGGCAGAAGTGCTCAGGTGTTAAAATGAACAGCACTAAGTAACTCACATCAATTCATTCTATAATTTAGGAGATTTGGTAGCCAGCTTATCCTGAGAACCAATCAGATTGTCTTTCCACTCAAAACTCAGCACAATACTGAGATTTTTAAAAGAAAAGTTATTTTATGCTCTCAAAGTATTCTAGGCCCAGGTATGTTTTCCTGAACTCAGAAGTCTGTGCTCATTGCATTGCTATTCAGACTAATGTATTATATTTTCTAGTGTATGAAATTGTTTCAGATTTGCATGTAGATAAGAACCACAGGTTTCTAGGTAAAGGAGGAGATGGTTGGTTCTGTGGTGTAGTGTTCTAATTTCTTAAGGAGATGGGTCATTCTGTAAATGATAACACAAAGCATCTGTAGTTGGTTACTCACCTTAGAAATCAGTCATGGAGCAGGTCACCGAGAGGAGACTTGATACCCTATGAGCATATACAGGGGGAGGTGGTCCCTCTCAGGAACAGTCATAGGGGAGGGGAATTGGGGGAAAATGGGAGGGAGGGGAGAATGGGGGGATACAAGGGATGGGATAACCATAGAGATGTAACAAGAATAAATTAATAAAAAAAATGTAAAAAAAAAAGAAAGCAGTCATGGGTTCTGCAAAAAAAGTCACAGGAGAGTCACATTCTTGAAGCAGAATGAGGCTGACCTGCTTAGCCTTTCACTGTGCTTTGAATTAGTGTTTCATCAAGATCTTCATCAAAGGTCAAAACAATATAAACACAAATGGACACACACACACATTATTGACTCTGTTTAAACCATTGTTTAGAAAGTTGGCTATTATATTCCTCGATGGTACTTACCTTTTGCTTTGTTTTTTGAGAAAGGGTTTCTCTGTGTAGCCCGGCTGTCCTGGAACTTACTCTGTAGACATGGCTAGCCTGGAACTCACGGAGACCCCCTTCCTCTGCCTCCCTGGGGGCTGGGATTAAAGGCTTGTGCCACCACTGCAAGGATAATGGTTCTTACTTTTACTCTTATTTTTCTTCTATGAGTTTAACAGAAAAAATAAAGATCACAACAAAATATTGTTTTTATATTTCATTGAGAGCAAAAACAGAAACCAAACATCCTTCTTGCAAAGACCATGCTCATGTGCCCAAGCTGAACTTCAATCATGACATTCCAAAATGCCTTCTCAGATTCCTCCACAATCACTGATGCCCTTTTCCTTTACCTTTCTGTAGTGTTTACTATCTGCAACTTGTAATGTGCTTAACTCGGTTCATGAATTTCCTTCACTATTCCCTAGAGTAACTATAACAAACACAAACATCTTAACTTATTACTACAATCAGCTCTGATGATTACGACCTTGTTTTCTTTAGCATTTTGCTTTTGTCACATATAGCAATCTTTGCTATGCATTCTCAGTCTTGTTCAACATTACGTCTCTAGTACAAGGTTGGTCTATAAGAGGCATTCACTCTCTGTTGCATGAAATAATTAGGTTTATGCATATTCCTCAGATTGGTAGCTATTAATCCTTAAAAGACATAATAACTTGTATTTTGAAAGCTAAGAGCACATAACACCAACACTACTTACTGGAATGATAGTTGAGATGCATTGTTCAAAGTCTTTAAATATGAATATAATTCAAGAGAAATATGTCAGGAGATTACAATAGATGCAGCCCAACATTAATAAAGCCTTTTAATAAAAATAAAGATTGAGCTTTTCTCCCCCTATGTATTCCAAGCCTTATGAAACCACTCAGAATTACCTTTCACACCTGATTCCTGAACTCCTTCTCATACAATAGTACCCTAGGAAAGTAGACCATACATTACTTAACAGCACCACACTGCACACTGTGCCAGCTTTCACTATATCCTCAAGTTCTTCCCTTGGAGACCTCATCAAAGATAACTTCCAGGAAGCATTTACTTATTACCCTCCACACCAGCTGGAACCAACTGTTTCTTTTATATTATTTAATTAATTTATTCAGATTACAACTCAATAATTATCCCATCATTTGTATCCTCTCTTTCCTCTCTCCCTCCCACTTTCACCCTATTCCCCTCCCCTAGGTCTAAGACTGAGGGGGACCTCCACCCCCACTATATGGTCATAAGCTATCAAGTCTCATCTTGGTAGCCTGCTTATTCTTTCTCTGAGTGCCATCAGGCCTCCCCACCAAGGGGAGGTGGTCAAATATGGGGCACCGGAGTTCATGTCAGAGTCAGTCCCCACTCTCCACATAACTATGGAGAATGTCCTGTCCATTGGCTAGATCAGAGTAGGCGTTTGATGTTTACTACTTGTATTGTCCTTGGTTAGTGCAATAGTTTGAGCAGAATCCCCTGGGCCCCAATCCACATGTCATGATGTTCCTCTTGTAGGTTCCTAGGACCCTCTGGGTCCTTCTATTTCCCCATCTCCTATATTTCTCTTACCTAAAATCCCAGTAGGATGCCCTCACATCTATCTCAATCTCCTGGTAAGTGAAGAGTTTCATGGGACATGCCTTTTGGGCTAGTGCCCAATAGTAAGTGAGTATATACCATGTGAATCTTCTTTGACTGTGTTTTTCTATTCAATACAAAACTTATTAGTACACTAAAGTTTCCCCTTCCACTTTAGATTCTTAGCTCTATAAACATAGGCTTTATGAAGAATTCATCTTTAATTCTCTGCAAAAGTGAGTCAGATTACATATGAAAAGTAGTTGTTCAGTAAATGTGGAGCAAATGAATCCAAGAAAAGCAAGCGGTTCTTGAAGTTTCTGCACAGTCTCATTGCTGTCACCACCTCGACCCCTCATTGTGCTCCTGGCTCTGGCTCTGTATCCCTTAGGATTTAGAGGAAGAAGTGGTTACGCATTAGTACCCCAAGTTCCTTTCCTCAGAAGCTTGTTTAATGTTGCTGCAGAAGAGCTGACAGGGACCCCTCCATGGGAGATCTGTTTTCATTGTCTCCAGCAAGGAAGTGTTTCTTCCACCCTGGGGATCACAGCACTGCTTTTTCTCCTCTGTGTGGGAGAAAGAACACAGAGACAAGAGCAGGCTGGAGAGAAAAGCCTTCAAGTCAACATTAGAGATAAAAGCCAGTTTCTCATTTAACAAGGAAAGTGGTCAGACAGTGGCTTTTTCTCCAGTTCTTGGAAAAGAACACAGCTGCTTTACTGACTGAATTTAAAGTTAGCTCTGAGCATTTGTATTGCAAAGACTAAGACTCCAGAAGCAAATGGCCAAGGAATAAGCTCTAGAAGAGTGCAGAACACAGCCAGCAGAAAGAACAGTGCAAGATCTGATGAGGCATTAGCCAGGGATGCTCCGTGAGTAGAAAATATAGTTCATGTATAAGGCTCACAGCATATATATTTTAAATAACTATGTTTGTTTACATTTAAATAATGTATGCTTTTAAATGCACAATTCCCAATAGATATATTTTAACATTGGTACTAAATATAGTGTTATAAGACTTAATATATCAGAAACAGATAGACAATATGGACTAACCATAATTACTTGAGTGTCAGAAAGTGCAAAACTTAGTGCATAACACTCTTAGAGATGGCCTGGCCACCAGAATGATGAGTCAGACAACATAACAATGCAGCTGATGATTGAATGACATTTTATGATCCTAGGAGGTACCATTTGGCATCTCTAACAGAGTCAACATGCCACAGGAGAATGAAGATTTGGACTTACTTTGTCTTGTTTGAGAGGACACAGCTCCCAATGGCATCACTCACCTCACATTACTGCTGAGATATTTTAATTCTCTACTACATAAGCCAGATCAGACCAGAACATTTTGATAAAGCTCTCTATGTCCATTCTACAGGTATTCTGATTGCTTTGACTCTTACAAACACATGGATGCCTCCTGTTCAGTCCAGCCTTTCTTCTGCTGACTTAGACAGTGCTTGTTTTGAGAATTTATCAGATCTGCAGAGCTGCAGCCTTTTATACATTAACATTAACCACGTGTACCTTTTCCCATCCATGTGTTGACCCACTGACTGAAAAACTTAATGAAACCCTTGCCCTGGCACTGTGATGGACTTTTTGTCACTTTGAGCCTATAATGCTCCATAAATGCTTTTTGCCACCTCTGGATCTGGGGCTTTAGCTGTAACTGCCAGGAACTTACTGTGGGTGTAGGAGCTTTAAAGCTGAGCTGCCTCAGTGTTAACTTTCAATGTCTGGATCTGAGACAAGAGCCTCACATTCCTCCAATGTTAGCGCTGAGATCGGTTCCTCCTAGTCACACACTCAGAGTCTCGTTGATAAATAACACTGAAGCTCAGGCAAATGGCTCCTAAAATAATCTGCACAATGACAAAAAGAAGGCTATGCAGCTGCAGCGATATTAAATATGATAGACCTTACAGATTTCTTTATAGCACCCTGTAGAAGAGATTTATTAGCAAGTCCCATCTTTATGGTAAATGATACATAAATAATGGTGAAGGTGGATAAGGCGAATATTTGAAAAATCACAAAGCAGGCACAAATTGGGTGAAAGCCAGCATTGCTAAGGGTGAGTGGTTCTGCTTACTTCTAAATAGTCTCAGCCAGTGATGGATGCAAAATTGTAGCATCTTTAAATGCAGTTTGTTTCAAGGTAAAGGAGAGGCCACTCTCTAACAAATGGAGCTTCTGACTTCTATAGCAGGAAGGGTACCTATCTCTTAGTGCAAGGAAATGTGCATTCTGTCAGAGCTTCCTCTAAAGGTGGAGACTTCTTTATCTCCACAGACAGCACACTCACTCCACTTCCTATGGTCCGCATGTGGTGTTTGTATAGAGGAATGATAATCGCAGGCAATCTTATAGGTCGTATGAATAATAAATGTATCACCAAGGAGCCCAGATCTCCTGGTTCTGTCTGCATTATGGTGGGATGGACAGAGAACATGCACTCACACAAACCTGCCCCATTTTGAGACTCTTCTGAGACAAGCCGTTCCCTGTTCACTACCAGGAGAGCCTGTGTTCTGCGGTTGAGCACATGTCTGTGACGTTACAAAGCAGGGCAGAGTGATCTGGCATTTGGCTTCCCAAGTGTCATTTTCTGCTTCTGTTGCTTTCTCTTTCCCCTAATGCAGAGTCTTCTCCTAATGTTCACCTCCATCTATCCATCACTGCATTACACACGGCTTATTTTCTTTTTGTAATTTTTCTGATATCATGGTTTTGAAGCTTGAGAATAATCTATTATTATAAACATGGTAATACTATATAAAGGCTGACTATTTTAGTATTCAATTCATTTAATTCAGTCACAGACATCCCTTGTTCTACCAGTAAATCAATATGCCCTGGCTATGTCTTGACAGAGCTCTACTTCCTCTTCCTGTTTAAATCCCTGGGTTGATCCAAGCTGTAAGACAATTTGCCTTATTTTTTATTTTTTATTTCATTCCACAGTTGTTCTGAGTCACCCTTCATGTGCACGGTGCAAGAAAAATCTACAAGTTAATGATTTCATGGCTTAAGAAACTATTTTCAGGTATTAAGTATTATACAAAAGTGAATATAGTTTTCAGTAATAGTTCCCAAAGCTTCCTTAAATACCTGAACAGATAAGACTGTGATACAGTCAGCAAAAAGTCTATTTAAGCATCTGTAAGCTTTTTTCTGGATCCTTTTCCTTTTTAAGCTTAATCTTTCAAATCTTGAAAGTTCGGGCCTGGTACTTCGATCAGAGATGATAAATGAACTACTGAATTGGAAGAAGATGCTGCTGTTATTTTAACCAGTAAACTAACTCGGGGTTAATCTGGGTGTTATTTAACCTATTGAAAGTGTTTCGAGTGAACATATGGTTTCTATTGTGAATCAAGGCACAGTTTTAACTATGAATAGAGATAATTACCCTTTAGACTTTAAACATTTATATGTGTCACACTGAGTCAGAGCACTACTCATGGTCAATAGGTTGAAAGGTTACAAAGTTGAAAATGGAAATCAGTACTTAGGAGTAGAACTGCAATTCACTACTGCTCTCTCTTGGAAATTGCTAGTAATAACACTCGGGAAATAGACACTGCATCAGCAATGAGAGATGCTCATCAAACACCTTGGTCTCAGTAGAAGACCTAACCTTCAAAGATTAGAATATATGAATACAGCATCGACAGCTTCATCAGCTGAATTTCAGGTCTAATATCTTTTTTGTTATTGAGATAAAAAAAGCAGAGCATTCTGAAATATTTTTAAACTTATTTTTAAATGTGCTTTCTATGATTCTGATATGAAAACTTAATAGAAATGAGCATTTGCGCTTCTACAGCAGGGTACAAATTTTGTGAATTGCTCATCATGACCTCAATACTTTAAGCCTAAGCAAAACCCTCCTTAAAATAGAACCAGAAAGCCCTGCAAACATTTACAGGATTTCAGAATGGATGCCTTAGAGTTTCAAAGTAACATGACCCATTCTGACATAATAACAGCAATTTCCTAACTCATCGGAGAGCTAAGAGGCAGTTATTTATTTTGAATTTTTTCTTTAAGCCCAGAAATGATTCAATCATTAAATAATTATTCTGTAAAATTATTAAGTTGGTAGAATGTGGCTATTACATTTTTTTCCATGTGTGCCTTACGCGTCAACCACAACCTCCATCTTGAATTGGGTGATGACATCACTGCTGTAAAGCAGCTGACTTATTAAAAAGACAAAAGGCTAAAGTGACTGCTGCCTCTCTTCTCTTGTCCCTCAAGTAACACTTCTCCTGGGATGTTAGTGCCTTAGGTTTTATTAGAAAGAGGAGTAAGTAAAGACTATGGGCATCAGCTTTTTCAATTGGGTTGCATGGAGCCATTGAACATATACCTGTATCATCTTCAGGGTCTTATTTACAGAAAGGTGTTCAAGTACCTTAAGATACCACCTGAACAACTCAATTGGCCAAGAAGTGCTTTGAAAAACATAAGACAAAATGCAAACATTCCAGGATGCCAGACAAGAACCAATTTAGGGACAGGTAAGCTCACAGTCTCTCGACACATACATATGTCTCCATCGTCTACAGGCATATTTTTCCATTTATAAGTAATTGTAGTTTTCCTAAATTTGTTACATTATAATCAATGACTCACAGAGCTAAAGAAACCCATAACTCTGTTAGCTTTGTTCTTTATTAAAGGGCAAATGCAGTGACTAAAATTGAGGAAATTGTGAGAGTCTTATAAGGAGGAGAAATACAGAAATATGTCCCTGTTTGTCACCTTTAAATGTGCCTAACAGAGAAGTGGCTGAGATGGGAATAAATCCAAAATCAGGAACAGGTTCTCACAAGTGTTACTGCTGTTGGACATAGAAGTAAAGAGCAGTGATTTTTAAAAGAAGAGCGACTACTCAGTAGTCAGAAATAATTTTTGTTCTGAACATTCAAACAATCTATTCATAACTCATTCTAACAAGAAAAGTGGAAACCAAGAAGATAGTATGTTTCGAGACAATGAATTTAATGAAATAAAAAAACTGCTCAATTAACAATGTCAGATACTAGATACCCTGCACATTAAGGGGAGGAATGAACAGGTCACATGTTAAACACATGTTTTAGCTATTATACACTGCATCCTTAGTGATTTCGAAAATAATTTATATAGCAAAAATAGATTTCAGATGTTTTGTCTAAGCATTGAATACCAGAATCTTCACATTTACTCAATTATTTATGTAGCTAAGTATTTCATACGGTTTTGGAATGCACATTTTTATTTAGCACATAAGTTTTATTTTCCAAATGATCACCTAATGTCCACCACTGTGCCCTCAAACAACTGGTCTTGTTTAAAAAGGAAGTGTTTAAAGGGATGCATCTAAAATTACCATTTCTTTTATAACATATAACAGGTATTTCTATGTTAAATGACATAATTTTCGCATTGCTTTGTGTTTACATTTTCTGTGTGTTTTCATAAAAGTTGCATTTGCATTAAATTCCCAAAGTGCCTATGTTCACTTTTTCCTTAGAGTCATGAAATATTTAAGGTAGTACCTCAGTCTTTCTAAAAGCAAGGAGATGAAATGAATACAAAGCATTTGACACAGGGAGGTAGAAACTTTCCTAACAGTTGTTCTGACCACTGAAATGAACAATCATCACAGAAAGAAGTATTTATATATTTCTACTTTCAATTAATAATTCTTATTACTTAATATCCCCTGATAATTAAATATGTAGAAATCCAGAGGCTGCTCGGAACACAATGGCTAAAACATGGTGCTTTGTCAATACATCTTAACTTCTACTACCCATCCATTAATTCATGTATTCAGGAAAAATTGTGAAATTCAGTGGTCAGATTCACACTTAGACCAGTAACTTCATTTCTTATAGAATTTGCTATCTATTGAGTTGCAAACTCTATCTACATGGACTTCTATTTATAACACAGGTTTAACATACTTCCAGGTACTTTGGATGTGCTGCTCAATATCATACAAAATTATGTGGGAGTTGTTTAGTGGTTTTCTTTTTTGGTCAGAATAACTGCAATTGCAATTTATTTGCACATATTTTTAAAAAATTATTTATTTATTACATATACTGTGTTCTGCTTGCATGTAAGCCTGAGCACAATAAGAGGGTATTAGATTACAGTATAGAAGGTTGTGAGTCATCTTCTGGTTGCTAGGAATTGAAGTCAGGACCTCAGGAAGAACAGTCTGTACTCTTAACCTCTGAGCCATCTCTACAGCCCCTATTTGCACATATTTGTGATCTATCATAACATTTAAGAATGCAGTTACAAAAATTATACTTTAATGGCCTTCTCTAAAACCTTTGTTAGCATTCACAGTTTCCAACGGATCTCTTTCCAAAGTCTTTGATTCTACATTCTATCGAAAACCTAATGTAAGTTCATCACACTGGCATCTGGCCACTACCCTTTTTAGACAGACCAACCTGAGGGAGTTATGAAAGAAACACATCCTACAAGTTGATCTCAAACAGGGATTCAAATGCTTGAGCTGTACCTACTTCTAAAATATGGTAAATTGGATAATGAGGGCATTTCTATAAAGTTTATAAGCTTCTTGGGAAGCAGCAATAGACAAATATCAGATATTGTATTTTTAAAAATCTCCCCCAGCAGGTTCAGGTCTCCTGACAAGGGTGCCTGTGTGACCTGAAGCGGACAGGCCTAGTTACATGATGGTCCCAATGCATACTCCTAAAAAAGAAACGTGATAAAGTTGACCTTTAAAATAGTGCTTGTTACTATTTTCATAAATATTTAAACATTTGTTAATAATTTATTTTGTAAAAAGTTAACTTTGGAAATTACTAAAGAAGCCATCTGCAAAATCACGTAAAGCCACAGGACTGAAAATCAGCATTTTACTTTACTTCATTTAAAAACATTGGCTGCCAGGGATCGTATCATACGCAGCCTGAGGCTTGTAGCAGAAGAACAGGTATCAGAAGAAAATAAGGGGCCACGTCAAAGGTATTTTCAGGAAGGAGAAGTATTAATTCGGGTAAATTGTCTAAACAATTACATATTCTAATTTTTCTTCAAATTCTTTAATCCGTAATAATTTCCTGGAAAGAAAAGTAAGCATTTATTGCTGTCCTGTTATACGTGGTGAGTTATGTAGATAATTCAGAGAGCATAACTGATTTTCACACCTTGACCAGTGGAAGCATTTTGCTTGTGCTGAACCTTCCTTTCCTTCCACTTCGCTTCCTCCACTACCTTATGTAATATGGGAACTGGTGCATGTAACCAGGGACTTCCAGGCAGCGCACTGCCAAAGCCAGTTCAAACGTCTCCACCACGCACTCTCTCACATCCCTTCCAAGTCAGGATGCTTCCCAGCTGGAGACAGCATTCATTTGTGCGTGCATTAGCTCCCTTGAACCTATACAACCACAAGGTGTAAAACCCCAGCAATAACAGTTGTGTCTCTTTTTTTAAAGACATAACCTTTATTTTTCTCAGGAACTGGAAATTCCAGAACTTGAATCACCAAAATAAGGGAAATAAAAAACATGCGTGATGTGTGAAAAATTTTTAAAGCATTCTAACACCCATTGACTAGAAAGGTGATAGGACCTGCCTGAGAACGGACGGCCGCATCCCCAGCAGTCTAGCTCTAGGACCTGCCTGAGAACGGACGGCCGCATCCCCAGCAGTCTAGCTCTAGGCAGAGAGTTTGGCCTCTCTGATCATCGGTACTGTTGAACATAAAGGACCGTCAACAGATTTTTTTCTCAAAGATATGTTTTGCTAGCTTCACATTTAATTGTTCTATAACAACTTTTCAAAAGTTTTTATCAGTCCCATTTACAGGGATCAGCTTGTCACTGTGTAACAAATACACACATTAGTTTTTAACCACACTAGTTTTTTTTCCCCCCAGTTCTTAGGTTTTTAAAAGCATTTCCACATACTGTTTACCTAAGCTAAATAAAGTAAAACATTCAAGATAGACTGAAATTACTTTCCAGCACAAAAATCAAGCCCAGAAATGTATCTTAAACGCTTCAAAACCGACTCTTTGCATCAATCACTGCTTTCAATCATTTGGATTTCTTGCCTGGTTACCTTGGTTGAAATTGAAAAAGTAAGCACTCACGACACTGTTAAATTAAACTCAGGAATGCAGGCATGCAAAGTGGTCTGTAAAATGTGTAAAACACATTGTCACTTTTGATCTAAAAATCATGTTCGCTCTATAAAAGATTGTGGCCAATCACACTATTTCAATTAGGAAAAAAACAGGCTCATACAATAAATGGAGGTAAATTATGCATGCAAAATGGGGTTTTGCTATTATAAAGATGAGTATGAGAAAAAATGTACCAGCTAGCACTCCAACATTCAGTTTGTCTTTATTATCACCAGCTATGTGCATAGAAACTAATTTTGCAGGTGGGTTCATTGCACCTGTTTTTCTAATGACAGTCCTTAATAAATTGTCTCCCTCATAAGTACATACAAATATAACATGAAGGCCCTGTGCTAATTTCAAGACCACTACCCATGTTCAACACTATTTTAGTACAATAATCAAACTTCCTTAATAGACAAAGAGTATGAAAATTGTCTGTCCTCGTTTAGCCACATTCAGAACATATACTTGTATTTAACGACAAAATCCCATCTTCAAAAATGAATTGCCTTGTTGCTTCTCCTGTTTTACTGAGAATTTTATAAGAAACAGCAGTGGGATAGTGTAACATCTATTGCAGTACCTCCCCTTCAGATACCTAAAGTCTGTGAGCACTAGCGTTCTTAGCCAAGTTCAATTCTGTTATACTGTCTATCCTTCTGTCTTACTGTTTTACAGACAAAGACACAAACTTATTAAGGCTGAATGTTTTTTGTTTTGTTTTGTTTTCGGGGGGTTGTTTTGTTTTGTTTTTTGTGTTTGTTTATTTGTTTGTTATAGATAACATCATTAATTAGTGACTCAGGTACAAAGAACTTTAATATTTTTGTTTTTACTAATTACCTACCAAGAAGTTTGGTTCAGAATTTGCTTTGCCTTATGACAGCATTTTCTGACAGTACATTTTCTATTCTCCCTCAGAAATGTAATTTTGGGATGTGTTGCTGCATTCTGTGAAGAAACATATATTTAGGGACATGTCACTTCATACCTGTCCATTTCCTATACCAGAAGGTATAATATTTGTTATATATGTTCAACTTCCTGTTGTCTGCCAACTGCTTGCTTGTGTTACTTTCTTTCTTCCTTCCTTCCTTCCTTCCTTCCTTCCTTCCTTCCTTCCTTCCTTTCTTTTTCTCTTTAGTGTGAGAACATTTCTATAGTTCGCTAAAATCTTACTTTTTCATGTATATAAAATATTATTTCTGAGGAAGAAAATGGTGAGGGAAATATCTGTGTTATTAAACTTGAGAACAAGTCAATATTAATTGTATAACTCTTTTGTTCTCTGCATGATGTTCAGGGATCTCAGCCTTGTGAATCCACAGAAATGGAATCTTACACAGGTATAGAATATCATAGATAGTGTGCTTAGCTCTGTTCTGCAAGAGAAAGTTCTACTTTCTCTGGAAGACCACTCACTTCTGCCATGTGACTGGAAGAAGAGAGAATCCTATCTGCTGTCCACTCCAGCCCCATCAAACAGAAGGATAAAGCTTATTTTAAAAACATGATTTTTATACTTTTATAAAACCATTTATGTCACACTTCTTACTACCAAAGTACCTCTCTTTGCGTAGAAGAACATTTCTAGTGTAGAAAGAGTTGATGAGATATATTCTACTCTCCCATTATGACAAATTGAATTCAAACTCTAAAAATTAGTTTTTGAAATTTCAGTTGGCCAGACTAGCTTAAAATAGAGCCTAACTTTGAAAAGGAAATCATGCTCTAAAGTCAACTGTGAGTGCAGATTTATTCTGTCCTTCAAACCCTTAGGTAGTTCAATCACAACACAATCAAAGGTGGGTGAAAGTAATAGAAGAAATTGATACCTTAGAACTCAACTGTAGCACAAGCTGCACAGTACCTGGTGGCAATTTCTCACACTTAGTGCTTCGTGCATAACAAATTTGACACCAGCAAGAAAATGAAGATGATAGATATAAATTGGGAATTTTTTGTAGGGTTGAGTGGAAGACTGTTACCCCATACGAGTTTGAAATTTATAAAGTTGGTGTTCTTGTCCTGTGTTTTCTCTCTTTCAAACAGGAACACAGGTTTGTACATGATACACAAACCCTTTCTCACAAAAACAAATTTGCGTCTCGAATACTCTATGTATTCCATGCTAGAACTAGATTACAATTATTCTCTTCAAAATATTCCATTGCCCACATGGAATATTGTTCATAAGTCATTAAAGCAATATAATATAAAGACACAGGAAGGTGGGATGTGTAATGGGCATATTTACCATTTATCATTGTTAGGTATGTAGTAAAAAGTACATGAAGAACCAAATTGTATTTTTGTTTGATTTCTTGCTGATTTTGCAATGGTGGAATGTATGCTGATTGGAAAGACACCAATTTGGGGGATTAAATATATCTACTTGAAAAATGTTATACAAATGAACAGGTTTCTGCTGGTGGTATTTACAAATATATACTCTGGTTTCTCTTCAGATCGTATAAATCTTTCACCTTTTACAAATTTATATGAATCAGCCATAAATGATTCTGTAGAAAAACAAAAAGGAAGTGAATGCTAATACCTCTTTCAAAACATTTAAATATGCAATACATTTGCTATTTCATGGAGCTCATTTATTTGTGTCTGTGTGTTTATTTATAGTCCAACACTTTGTACTAAAAGGATGCAAAAATATAACCTTACTCTCTAATTTAAAGTGATTAATTTTTTGAAAGATGAATACTATTTGATATAAAGAAGCAATACTTACTGATTAGAGATTCTAAGTGATATACATGCTACAAAATGTTTAAATAAGATGAGCTTATCTTTCTAAGTAGGAAATATTCCTTTGTGAAGAAAGTATCCTATTTCTTTTGTTAAAATTCAATTTTAATGTACAGTATATCGTGCTTTGTATAGACACCAGTAGCCAACAAAGACTTGTTTTTACTATTTCACTATAGTTCACTGCTTGTTAGACAGCCTTCCTTCTTTACTTATATTTTTTATTATGCAATCTACATCCTGGTCATAGCCACATCCCTTCTTACCTCCCAGTCCCACCCTCTCTCCTTCTCCTCCATTATCCTTCCCCTATTCCTCAGAAAAGGGGAGCCCCCCTCCCAACCATCCCAGCTCATCAAGTCATATCAGGACTGAACATGTCCTCTTCCCCTGAGGCCAGGTAAGGCTGTCCTGCTGGGGGGAGGAAATAAAAGAGAAAGTCCATGTCAGAGACAGCCCTATTCCCCTTTCTAGAGCTCCCACATGAAGCCTGAGCTTCCCATCAACTACATCTATGTAGGTGATCCAGGTCCAGTCCGTGCAAAGTCCTTGGTTGGTGCTTCAGTCTCAGCAGGCCCCTCTGGGCCCTGGTCAGTTGGCTATGTTGGTCTTCTTGTGAAGCTCCTATCACCTTCGGGCCCTTTTCTCCTTCCCCCCACTTTTCCACAGGGCTCCCTATGCCTAGCCCAATGTTTGATGTGAGTCTTAGCAACTGTTTTGAGGTGCTATGGGTGGAGCCTCTCAAAGAACAACTCTGCAAGGCTCCTGTCTGCAAGCACAGCAGAGTATCATTAATAGTGTCAGGGGTTGGTTCTCTTCCATGGGGTGGGTCTTGGGTTGGGCCAGGCATTGGTTGGACATTCCCTCAATCTCTGCTCTATCTTTATGCCTGCACATCTTTCAGGCAGGGTAAATTTTCACTCAGAGTCTTTCTGGGTGGGTTTTGTTCCCCTTCTACTAGAAGACTGAGGAGTTACAAGTTGTCCACCTCAGTCTCTATGGCTCCTGCTAATAGGAGTCAGCCAGATTCCCTCTCATATGTACCCGGGAGGCTGCCCTGATTTAAGTCTCCAGCTTGTTACAGAGATGCCCTCGCCAATAATTTCTTTTTTTCTCTACAGGCTTTTTGTCCATCCCACTCTCCCAAGGTCTGATCTCTACCCTCACATCTCTCTGTGTTTCCTCTCTGAAGACAAAGCTGGCCTCGAACTCACAGAGATCCATCTGCCTCTGCCGCTCTGAGTGCTGGGATTACAGGTCTTGTAATGACATTCTGAGAAATGGAAAACCAACTAAAGATCCAAGAAAGAGTGAAGATATGTGGAGATAGTGAAAGTCACAACCCCCTTTGGAATGGTAGGTCCCTTAACTAGATGTCAACCAGAGGTACTCTGGGTTGGGTGTTTAATAAAGCTTTTGCCCCCCCCCTCCCGTACCCTTCTCCTATTGGCCCTTTTTTATGTAGCACCTTACTTTTCTCATTCCACTGTCCTGAAGGGACACTACCACCTCAGGGAGCCCACTTCAGATTACCCAGCAAATGTTTGTATTCATCCAGATAATGGGGTGAGCCGAGAGCTGTACCAAATCTTTACTAACATATCCTGGACTGAGGGGGAGAAAGCCTAGAACATTTATGTCTAGGTATACCTAGGCCTATGCCTGGATTCTTCTAGTCTCCACACAATCTAATCTTCTGAACGCCTGGACCTTGAAGGCTTCAGCTTCCAGCCTCTGACAGCTAACCTAGACTAAAATATTTTTAGTCTCTGAGACTTACGGCTGAATAAACTTATCCTTCCGAGTTCTTTCTGAACTCTGGTTGTCTGTGGCTGGGTCAACTCAGCTACTCTGGCTCAAACATTCTCTCCAAGCTGACTGATTCAAATTGGCTTCTCAGCTTCCTGTTGAATTGCTCTGCTTGGAAGACTAGCTTCTGAACTCTTTGAAGTGAACTGCACAAACTCAACTGAACTGTACTATAGCACGCTACTCTCTTTCTCTCTCTCACCCTCCCTCCTCCCCTCTCTCTCTCTCTCTCTCTCTCTCTCTCTCTCTCTCTCTCTCTCTCCATTTTGAGACAGGGTTTCTCTGTGTAATAGCCCTGATCCTGGAAGTATTTTTGTAGACCAAGCTGGCCTCAAACTCACAGAGATCCACCTGCCTCTGCCTCCCAAGTGATGGGATTAAAGACATGTGCCACCATACCTGGCTTTGTCTGTCTCTTTTCCGATAACATGCTTTTGAGTAGATTTTCTTTCCTTTCTGTTATCCTGAGATTTATCCTATCTCTGACTCATTCTGTCAAATCTATCTCTTATTTGACATTTTTGTCTGTTCCTCATCAGATGTCATTGTTTGGGGCTAAAAGTGTGTACTAAAGATGTGTCTGTATTATAGCCACAGGGATTAAAAGTGTGTATTCCAGCCAAAGGGATAAAAGGTATATACTAAGGACATGACAGTATTCCAACCAGATCACATAGACCTAGGTCTTTTGATTTGATTCCTTGCCAGAATAGCCAGGTTGCTAGATTAAAATGCCTCTACATAACCCCATCTGCCTAAACCCCTCTAACTTGTCCTCATTCTGTATAAATACAAGCTAATTAAGATGTATGAGAAAAACCTATGTGCAAAGCATAGATCTACATGCTTTGTAACTATCGTCAGATATTTTTAATAGCCACATGGGATTGCTACAATTTAACTCCTATAGTATCTTTTGCTTCTGTTATCCAAACCATGCTCAATGGGGAAATAAGGACCCAAGCACCATTTAAAGAACATGCTTAGGTTTGTCATGCTGATAGTCAGGTGACAACTGACTGGATTTCTAAATTTATCACATCAATCTTGACCTTTAAAATGAGAAATAGTGTGTTTGACCAGTAACAATTTTACTAATGCAATAAAAGTAAAGCGTGAAAGACCCTATAAAAATCCAACCTACACTATCATAGCATTATAAAAAAGTCTGTGGATGGCAAATCACAGTTATATGTTTTACTATAAAATAATAACTATGTAGAGACTTGAGTGTTGGGATTTAGCTATGTCTGAAAACGGATTTCACATTGTGGCTAAATCTATCTGCTTTACCATTTTATACTCCAGTCTAACTTGTCATAATTTGGTTCATTCATTTTACATAGGAAACTTAGACTAAATGATAGTTTAAATGTAAGTGGTGGTTTAAATGCAGCAGACCTGCAGAGTCCTATTGAGTTCTCAAATAACTTCTGATTTTTTCAGATGCAATTTATCCAATTTAACCTCATTATCCTCACTTTATGCTTCCAACAAGAGGTCTGTGGGCCATTTTAAGGTCCTTTATATATTATCGCTTCTAAGGAGAGTTGGATGTAAAAATAAGGGAGGGTGAAGTTCAAACAGCCCATTATGCCGACGCCTTAGTCATTTAAAAGCAAGTCTTTGACTGAGGCAGAGAATTAGCACTTCTAATTGAAGTGTGATTTATTTTTGATGTAATATGCCCAATTTTTGTTCTTTCTTCATTCAGCTACACAGAAAAGATCTCACTCGGGCTCAGCATCTCATGACAGCATATGCCAGGTCTTTCTCCAGCAACAGCATGAGACTGTAACAAAAAGGTCTATTTTCAAGTGCTATGTGAAGTCACATACAACGCTGCCCTGTGTCTTGCGCATCTCTGCACCGACCTCCTAGTTGGCAGCTTCCTCATCTCTATTGCACATCATCTTTTTTACTTTTTTAGAATCTGTGACTTCTTGGCTGTTTATGTGTTTGTTTATTTGTTTTTACATATTTGTTTATTTGTTGCCTGACATTTTCCAGATTTCAACTACACCGTGGGCCATGCCACACTGTCCTGTTGTTTCACCTGCTGTATTTATCCTGTGTCATCTTACAGTTGATAGTAGACATAGATTTGTCTACAACAGCAGGAGCCAGAGACATAACCACAAGTTGCTGCCTATAGAGCCTGGGGAGTTCTTTTCAAACATCCATATTCCCTGTTCAGGGTAAATCTGATATTCCTAACAATTCCCCAGAAAAAGAAATCAAAGTGGGTCAATAGGAAAGGAAGTTGGAGTTTAGGACCTTTGAATATGGACCTAAACACAGGCCTGAATGTAGAGGAAGCATTTAGGAGAAAGGAAGTACAGACCAAGTCCATGAATCGAGGAGTCCCCAAGAAAGTTGAAGAGAAGTGCCTTTGCCATAACCAGATCTGTGATTTTTGATTTTGTTGACATCTAAAGTCCATGTTTAGAGAAATTTCTCTGAGTATCTCACCATTTACTTTGATTTTGGCTATTGGTTTGCTGTATATAGCCTTTATTATGTCGAGGAAAGTGCCTTGTATCCCCGATCTCTCTAAAACTTTAAACATGAATGGGCTCAAACTAAGGCACCAGCCAAGGACAATACATGCGGTAAACTTTAAACCCCTACCCAGATCTAGCCAATGGTCAGAACAGTCTCCACACTTGAGTGGAGAGTGGGATATGACTTTCTCACGTACTCTGGTGCCTCATATTTGACCATGTCCCCTGGAGGGGGATACCTAGTCGCACTTAGAGGAAGGACAGCAGGTCACCGAGAAGAGACTTGATACCCTATGAGCATATACAGGGGGAGGTAATCCCCCTCAGGAACAGTCATAGGGGAGGGGAATAAGGGGAAAATGGGAGGGAGGGGAGAATGGGAGGATACAAGGGATGGGATAACCATTGAGATGTAACAAGAATAAATTAATTAAATAAAAAAAATACAGAAAAAATAAAATAAAATAAAGTCCATGCTTAAACAGTTTCTAAGACGACACTCTATTTTCAAATATATTTTTTCTTTTCTATCTGTCTTTGATTTGTCCCCTATATATCTGTCTGGCTATATATCATCTATCACCCATCTGTCTATCTCTAGCTATCTATACATCTCCTATATATCTTTCATACAACTTTCACCTGTCCACCTATCTATATATTATCAGCATATATCATCTACCTGTCTAATATAAACTCTTTAACTCACTGAATTCTCACTAGTTTTAAATGAACTTGCCTTTCTCATTACAGAAACATGGTAGAAGAGCACCAACTACATTATTGCATTTACACAAAATACTAGAGCAGATAAAATTATCCCATATTGAAAAATTATGTTGTAGCAATCATATATATGGACATATTTTATAGTTAAACAAAATGATGTAGTGAATAGCTGTCAATTTATGCCATATCCCAATATGCATCAAATAATAGTGCTAATAGTGATGTCTTCTTTTCATTCCTAATTTGAATGTTTGCATCTCTCAATTTTCTTACATAAATTAACATACATATCAAGATAAAAAAAAATGACAAGTAAAGCCATCCTTTCATAGTTGATTGATTTAGCTGAAAAATGCCCTAAAATAATTCAATGGAAAATGGAAATCCATCCTCAAAAAATATGTCAAAACAAGTGGCTAATCACTTTGGACAATAAACCATAGTCTTTCTCACGAAAGTGTAAAGAATAAATTATAAAATTTCATTGCATGAGAAACAACTTTTGGGTTAGTATTTCTTAACACAAAGGGAGAGAAAGTACAAAATAAGACTAATTTATAAACTGGACTGCATTAGCTTGGCACCTGTCGATAACAAATCATTAAGACATTGAAAATTCAAGCCACACGTGGGGAAAATATCAGTCATAAAACCTGACAAAATCCAGAATACATTGTTAAAATAACTTTTACATGTCCATAATGAAATGACAAATAAATCAATGAGAATACGAGCAAAGATTGAAAAGATACTATACCAAATTTTCTAATAAGCTAATGACCAAGAAAATGAAAAATCTCTCAGTATCACCTTTTACCTTAGGACAGTCAATCAAAACTACAGTTACACAATATCTTGCATACATTATAATTAAAATTGTGGTACATATGGGATCCTTCTAGGAAGGGTAAATAGAGCAAGATTCTAGAAAGAGATAAGTGAGAAAGTAGACAGAAAGATTAAATGGGGACCAATGGGGACAGGATACAGAAGGGGACATGTGAAGGAACAATTAACAGGAGGGGACACCATCTGAACTGTGTAAAAGTAACTTTTATTCACTTGCTGTAATTGTCATCTCATGGGCTTACTGCATCCGTCTTATAACCTAGGCCTAGTCCTGGAAGCTTCTAGCCTCCATACAATCTAACCTAGGCCTAGAATGCTTCAGCCTCTGAGACTTACTGCTATATAAACTCATCCTTTCTAGTTCTTTCTGAACTCTGAGCTGGCTGGTTCAATTCAGCTGTTCTGGCTCAAACTCCTCTTCAAGCTAACTGATTCAATGTGGCTTCTCTCAGTTTCTCACTGAATTGCTCTGCTTGGCCTCAAACTAACAACTCTGGCAATTTGTTCTAATCTGGCTCCTTCTCATTCTCTGGCTCAGTCTGTTTCACCTGTGTCTAGCTTGTTCTCTCTCTGCAACATGTGTCTGTACAACTGTCCTGGTAAAACGTTCTGTTCTCTTCCTCCACCCACCTCCTCTCTGTATTGTTCTCTTAAATTCTCTAGTTTTCCTGTTCTTATGTGGGTTGGGCATATCCTATCTCTGGCTCATTCTGTAAAATCTTTCTTTGATTTCCTGACTTGTCTGCCTCTCAATTAGATGTCAATTTCAATCATGGCTGCTTCTTTCTGTAAAACAATCTTACTTTCATTGTTCGGAATTAAAGATGTCCACTAAAGGGCACATCTGCATTTCAGCTGGATTGCACAGACTTAGAAGGCCTTTGGATGTGAAATCTTACCAGAACAACCACGTTACCAGATTAAAATTCTTCTATAGAACTGTAATATGGAAACTTACTATTGTAAAAGCTCCTAAAATATACATGCATGCATGTGAAAATAAATTTTATAAAAAGAATGTTTTATAAGACGGGGCACAGTGATGCATGCCTGTAATCCCAGCACTTAGGAGGGCAGAGGCAGGCAGATTGCTTGAATTTGAGGCCAGTCTTATCTCCAAAGCAATTCCAGGGCATCCAAGGCTGCCCAGAGAAACCCTGTCTCAAGAAGAAGAAGAAGAAGAAGAAGAAGAAGAAGAAGAAGAAGAAGAAGAAGAAGAAGAAGAAGAAGAAGAAGAA
>OU015753.1:101973972-102013245 GCA_907169655.1 Acomys percivali
AAGAAGAAGAAGAAGAAGAAGAAGAAGAAGAAGAAGAAGAAGAAGAAAAGAAAGAAAGAAAGAAAGAAAGAAAGAAAGAAAAAAAAAAAGACAGACAGACAACCACAAAGTACTCAATTGTTCCTGGCCATTTTATTGTTACATCATTTAATTTACTTTGTTGAAGTTATAGCACATTTTATTACTTGAAAGGATAGTTCCTGCATATCTTTTACTTATTTATTTATCTTTTATTTTCCTTCATACATTACATCCTGCCTACAATTTCCCCTCCTTCCACTCCTCTAGTTCCTTCCCTTTCATCCCCTCTCCTCCTGATAACCCTCTTCTATTTTGAAAGAGACTGAATGGCATAGCTGTATCCACTGGAAATGGTGGAAGTCATGAAGCCAGCGCAGCTGTTTGACACAGTGCCAGCCAAGCTGAGCTGAATGCTGCAACTGCTGCCACTCTGTCTTTCACTTTTAGGTTTTGGTCTCTGCGTGTTGCATTCTTGGGGACTTTCTGCACTATGATTCTTTTTATATCTTTTCAGATATAATTATGTCTGAGTCTTTTTAGGAAACTTCTAAAGTTACTATCTCTTCTTCTTTCAGGAAATAACGTTATCTGGCCCTATTTGGAAGTCTTTCTTATGTTCTGGAAATCACGATAAGCACAGACGAGGCCATGACTCCAGAACTCTTCTTTTGGCTAAGAACATGCTAAGGAGATCATAGCCTTAAGCAAATGACCTTTAACTGTACCTAGAGTTCTTCCCCCACATGTAGGGCAATTAAGTTACCCTATTTTCCTTCTTGTGATAGGACCCCCTGCTACTGAATGTAAATGAGGTAGTATACCACTGCATGTAGTTAAAGTATCCTAGCACCCCTAACCCCAGTGACTCAGACACATTCACTCACCCTCAAACCCCTCCCTTCTGCCTAGGGTTTATACATAATGGCTGGATGGCTTGCTCCCTCCCGGATGCTTGAGCCATTCCTCCATCATGACCTTCTGAGACTCCATTTATTCCGGGGAAGAATCTCAGCTGAACACCACTGGCTTGACTGCTGGTCAAGGCTGTCAAGGCAGCAACGGCAGAGCTGCCTCGGCAGCCACTGCAATCTGCTCTCTCACCTCCAGTGCTGTGCTGAACACCACTGAAGTACCTACCACCAGGCCTGTGTCTCACCGGACCTGCCTGCTGTCCTGCTTTCATATTCTACCTGCTTCCTCTGACATGCTTAGCACAGCAGTTTAACAAAGGGCTGTAACACTTGGTATCATCTCGGCCCTGTGGAGCTCCCAAGTCTCCACTGCCATCTGATGCCAGCAATTTCATTCTAAAATAGCTAAACTGTAACATGCTGTGGTGAACACCTTCCTCACTGTGGCCTAACACAGGCTTTGAACTAAAGCACTCTAGCCATTCCTGAGAGAAAAGAGGCCTTTGGTTCCAGACACATAAGCACCTGGATCAGCCTGCTAGAAGAGGAGCCCAGGCCACCACCAGGCCTAGCAGGCACTGATTGTTACTTGAACTGATTAAATAGCGGCATGACAGGGGTGCACCCATTTTTTTAATTATTTTATTTTTTACTTTTATTTCTGTGTTCCACATGTCACACAGACATGTCACAGAGTGCAGCTTCTGGGAGCTTGTTTTCTCCTTTGACTGTGGGTTCCAGGGATTGGATTCAGACTTTTTTGGCTCTGCTGCTGCAAGTGCTTTAACTACTTAGTCATCTCATCTTCACCCAAACCAATTTTCAAACATGGTGGGATTTGCAGAGCAAACTCATTTTTTTGCATATGAATACATGCTTTCTTGCAGCATTCCGTGGTGTGCATGGATTCTGCTGTGCTGTAAGGTGAGTTGTCTGGAAGTCTGTGGACTGACTTTTGCACCCACTTCTGATCGACTTACCTGTTTGTACGATATGTCCACTCAGCGCCTCAATTGCAATACTGTACTTGTTTATCATTAGACACTCTTATCACAGTAGTGACCAGAATTTTTCAATTATTTTTAAATGAAAAAAATTACTTATAGTTTTCTTGTTTGTTTGTTTGTCTGTTTGTTTGTCTTTATTTTTCCAGCACTAAGTATTTGCATATCAATTTTAGAATAATCTATAATTACTAGTGACAAATCTCAGTTCATCAATTCTCTAGAGAAATTTGGGGCAAATTCATCATATTTCCTACTGTAAAATGTGGGAAACATTACATCTCTCACTGGTGCAAATGATCTCTAATTTATCTCAGTGATGTTTATCTAGATCTTGCACATTTCCTCATTTCCCTCCAAATCCTACTTGCATAAAGTTTGATTGTTTATTGGTAAGTCATACTCAATTGATTATAATATTGTGATTCATTCTTTAACTGTAGCAGTTTAAATTACAGCAACTAGCTTTGTTTTGCAAATCATCCTTGATTTTCTGTATGCATACTGTCTATAAATAGACATGATAGCCCCTGTTATTTTACCATTTTTATGTCTCCAATGGCCTTTTGTTGCTGTATGAAATTAGATAAAATCTCTAGTAGAATATCTAATGAAGAGAATATCCAACACATTTGCCTTGTTTCTCATTTTACAGGGTGTGAGGAACTATATTTTGAACATTCCCGTAGTTCCACTTTCTCTCTTTTCTGTATTTCTTCAAGTTTTAATATTGTGTTGATGTGAAACAAAGGACCCTTAAGTAGACCCCAGTGTTTCAAAACTTGCACATCTTCAAGAAAAGACCGAGATCAGGTCTTGCCATTAGCAATCCTGGAACGAAGATCCAGACTGTGTCTTGGGGATACGGGCCTCTGTACCAGGTTGCATAGATAGTTTATGCTAAAGATGTCATTTATGGTGAACATCTGCTTTTGCTTAGCATAGTCTAAGGATGAGAGATTGGGTCTGAATATCTGATGTCAGTCACATGGGAGCCCAATGGCAGTGCCTCATGGTGATAACAAAGCTTGAAACAAGGCCTGGGTGAGCTTCCCTGATTGTACAGATGTTGCAGTGCCAGACATTGTTGCTGGGAATTTGTTTTTAATTACTCATTATATTCAAAATCCATATTCCTTATACAAGAATGAAAAGTTGACATTCTAGGCTTGGACCCCAAATTCATAACTGGAAACCCTAGGCCCCAGGGGAACAATATTGAAAACTGGGGCCAATTAAATAGTTAAGTCATCAGATTGGAGGGCATAATGAGAGCAGGGCTCCTAGGAGAAGAGTCTATAACCACTGAGTTACTGCAGCAGCACAAGTTCTAACAAACATTTGTCTTTATACTCACTGAAAAGTACAGCCTTCACCCCTTATCAAGAAAACTTCTCTTTGCAACAGACCAGATGGAAATCACTACAGCATGCTTTTGAGAACAACCTTGGCCCACCTACCCAGAGGTAGAACCTTCCCCAGTAATCTGGACTCTTCTTCATTCATCATCAATCAAAAAATGCCCCAGAGATGACCTAAAAGCCACTATGGTGGAGGCTTTTCCTCAATATATGATCCCTCTTCCTGATGACTCTAGCTTTTGTACCATCTCTTCTCATTTTTCAAAATTTGTGGTAACAAAGTATTAGAAAAGCAAAAATTGGAAAAAAAAGAAAGAAAAAAGCAAAAATATGAAGAAGCAAATATTTTTAAGAACACTGAAGATATTATAATTGCTGCATATCCAATGGGATAATTAACTTTTAAAATTGACCTTTAATACATGGAAATATTCCTCATTTAAAGATCTTTTGAGCTACCCAGAGAAGAGGAGGCAGGTGTATCTCTGCAAGTTTGAGACCAGCCTGGTCTACAAAAGGACAGCCAAACCTACACAGAGAAACGCTGTCTTGAAAAACAAAAACAAAAACAAAACAAAACAAAAGATCTTTTGTGGTGCTTACTTTTTTTCAACTTTATTTTTAAGAAGCCCTTCAACAGCTCAGAATTAGCACTAGCACTTGTGAAACACAAAAATGGGTCTCTAAGATAAAAAAAATATAGAAGCATTTGGTGCACATCTGTTTTGAGGATATATGTTAAAGGCATTGGTGTCTCTAGGAATCTGATGGCTTGTTTGTGTTTTGCTTTAAGAAGGTGCACTGTGTGCCTCACAATTAGCCTGTGTATCAGGAGAGATGAGTGTTGCCATGGTAAAAACACATTCTTTAATTGAATAGCAAACTAATGGGCACATAAAACCAATATTACTTGTTGGAATGCAAATTGCCTCTCTTGGGAATAAAAAGAAACATAGTCCTCTTCTGAAATATTTTCGTTTTTTTCCTGGGTTTTGTTTAGATAGCAGAGGAACATAGATATCACCTCTTACAGTCTGAAGATAGTTTTCCTTTTCCTCCACCAAAAGACCTACAAGAGTCCATGTTTGTGGGAAAGCTTTGTTGTGTACAAAGAATACATTAGGATGTTCTTTGTCACAGAAAGCCACGTGGAGATCTCAGTAAATATCTGACTTTCCATTTATATAAAATGCAACAGGAAAGTAACATTAAATACAATGCAGAAAATTCCTGATAACTTCACTTTAGAGTTGTCTGTAAAACACGGACTTCTGCATCTAATGAGTTAGCAAGAATACCTTCAAATTCTCCTAGAAAAAACCAAAACTGCTAAATTTGCCACCTAAAATCCCCCTGTTCTTCCAGCAGCCCCATGTTTATTTAATCTTCTCCTCTCAACCTTTTTCATCTTTCTTATATGTGGCCCCAGTGCTCTCCAACCCAACTTATCCTCACCCTACATTGACACAACTATAAAAATCCTCCATCTCTTTTTATTTTATGTGTATTCATCCTTTCTGGAGTTGAAAAAGAGGACCTTTTCCTGGCAATCCACAGGTGATAGAGCAATCGGCACAACGGTATTCTCTCGCCAATTTCTGTTTCAAAACTTCTTTTCCAGGTTTCCCCCCCCCCCCCCAGTTTTCACTTTAATCACAATGAAGCCCCGTGGAAAGGACAATCATTTGGATTTATATCCAAGTTATTTTTGCACGCCCATTGACAAGTTTTAAGTAGACATTGTATTTGACAAAGAATGCTGGTCTGAGGTCACTGTTGCTTAAACAATAAGAAAATTCGAGACTATAGGAAGCAGGCACAACAGGATATCCATGAGTAATGCCGCCTACTTATCAAACAGGGGCAATGTAACACATTTATTCCTGACAGAAGCAAAAAGTGAGCAGAATTCTGAGAGAGCCTGTAAGCAGAGTAGGAACACGAAGATTGTTCTGAAAGGCTTTGGTGGGGAGTAAGGAGCTTCTGCCTGGTACAAACAAGAGCACGTTAGAGCAATAGTGACTGATAGTTCCCAGCAGCTGCCTCAACTCTTACCCATTGCACACAGAGATCGTCACCTTTGTTTCCTCTCTTTGATTTCAGAGTTCATTTTTCATGATGTTCATTTTTTTTTTTTTAATGATGAAAGTGGAGCTGTCTTCAAGGAATAGATGAATAGCTCTGTGTGGTGGTTCAAAGACACTTTCGGCAGCTTGGAACAAAAGGAAATTATTACACAGATCAAGGTACTACATAGAAATGTTTTTTTTTTACAGATTTTAAATAAAATATAAACAGCTGTGGGGAGAAGCACAAGACAGTAACAGTCATTACCGATCTATTAATCAGGTTACAAATTTGGATCTGCTCCTCATGTGAAGGACACTTTCCGTTGTGGGGAAAACAGACTGACTTAAATGTGTAAAAACTGAATTCAACAGCGAGTCAGAACAGATGTGAAGAAAGGAAATGGTGGATCAAGGCTGGATTTATTATGTAATTTTCTTGAAAAACAAGTAATCAATATTTTCTACGGACATAATGAGCAGGGCTAACAGTGATAGGCTGTTTTATTGGCTACTATTCAGAAAACTGTCAATTAAATGATGTCATACTCAAAAGATCTCTTTCCCCTGTCCTTTTAATATTTCTGTTTCTAGGGGGAAATGCACTCTTTCTTTCTAGTAAGGAGTTTGACATCTTTGCTGACAGGGAGTTGTAGAAACAGAGGAGCATGCCTCCCACTATCACAGGTTTTACTGTTTACTTATTCTGTGACTCAAATTCTCCTTGTAACATATCTAACCCAAACTCACAAGGTGTCTACACCTACATGTGCTTTCACCGGTTATACAGATGTAGAGAAAAGTAAGACACTGGAATTTTGTGAACTACTTATTTAATTATGAAATATCGAGCTTACATTGGAAATAATTTTTTTTATGTCACAAAACCTAAAGATTCTAAAGATTTTGTCAAAACAACTCCATTATCACCAATTTTATTTAACATCACATGATACAATAAGGCTGTTCAAGAAAGAATAAAACCATAATTAAAAGTAAATATATGCAAGCCAGGCCTGGCAATGCATACCTATTGACTTAGGCAATAGAGAGAACTAGCCAAGAAAAATAGGGGTTCAAGTGCAGAGTGTATGCTATAGAGAGTTTACAAAGAGCTACAATAAGGCCTCAAAATGGAATCAATGAATAAATAAATGAGATTGGAAATAGATCCTATATTGGAATATAGATCCTAATATAATAGAAATCCTAATATAGATCCTAATATAATCCTATTATAACCTAATATAATGGTACCCTCACGTATCCAATGCCTTGAGTTCAAATGTTAGTATTGCGTTTTAAAAAATACATGCTTACAAATTAACCATCTTGTTGTTGAATAAACTGACTGTAGGGGTAAGAGAGCACAGTGTGGAAAATGTCTGCCCTCTGGTGCAGCTGAGCTACCTGTTGGAGGCTCTTAGGTACTTGTGGAAAGCAACAATCTTTCTTCCATCTATGTAGTAATAAGTAGCTTTGCTATCATCATGAAAATATTTGCTGTAAATAAGCTATGTTTGGTGGGTTTCTGAACCAGATGATCCTCAAATTATACTCCCTTGGAACACATTTTGATGTAGCACAAATGTATTTATTTAAGGCAATGCATGGTAGATTAGAAAAATGTTACGTGGAAGCTGTAATAGAATACCTTCTTGTTTATTTGTTGAACATGAGACAAAACTTTGTTATCGTAACAAATGTTTACATTCTTTACTGTTTTCAAGATCTCATCTCTCTTTGCTGATATGAAAGCTTGTGTTTTTGGAATGTTTTTAATCATTTTTTTCATTCTATAGATGGACATAACAAAATGATTTTAAATAGAGGTCCTCCTGCCTAAAGAGCAAACACACAGGGCTCCCTGGCAAATAAAATGAATGTGTGCTATTTTAAGGTTTATTCCTGCACAAAATGAAGAAAGAAGTGCACTGAATACTCTAGTCAGTGGTATTCATCCCCACACATAGGCAAGGGAGGAAAAAATAGATACACAGAGCAAAGTTTTCATCACATGTTCCCTTGGAGAGCTCCATTGTACTTAGGAAGTCCAGAGACGAACTCCCGCTAGCCTGTGAAGAGCGGCATTGCTCAGTAAAGCAACCTACATACATATCCAACGGCCTAACTTCAGAAACAGAAAGGGAAGCTACCTCTGATGTACTAAATCAGGCAAATACACTTTGCAATACTATTTATAATTTGTTCTATGAATGTCAGCATTTGTTTTATCCCAAAGACTTCTACAACAATGTTTTTTTTTTTTATCAATTTATAAATCAGAGATAATTTTTTTCAGGTCAACATTTTTTGAGATTATAATGTGATTATAATATTTCTCCCTTCAAGCCCTCCTATATAACACTCCTTGCTCTCTTTCAAATTCATTGTCTCCTTTTTTTATTAATTATTGTTGCATGTATATACATTACAAAAACATACATACATATTCCTATGTCTAACCTGCTCAGTCTCATTTTTCTCCGTTTATGCTCCATGAACATCTGAGTTTCAGAAGTCAATCTATATTCTCTCTCTTTTCCTGGCCATTGATAATCATGTATAATTTCAAGGCAGACAATGCTTTTCTTGACAGTATCAGGGGTCACACACAACCCTTCCTAATTGTTTCTAACAATGTTACTCTGCTGTGTCACTGCTTTCTTATGTCAATAAAGCAAAAGCTAAATTGTAAGGAATAGAAAGAGCTACGTTGATTCTGCCTCTACTGAACATCACCTCCAAGGCGTCTTAGACAGGAAAAACTTGAATCCTATGTTGGAGTCAAATTCTAAAATAGACTCCAGTCATTCACTGAAGCCAACACAATTAGCTGATACAGATTACTAACAGAAGTTTTGATCCACTCCCCGCCCCAAGTTGGAGGTATTCCCTCCTCATGTGCATGAGCCAGTGCAGGCCCATGGGATCTTGGCCTTCTGCATGGGGCAATTGAACCTTTGCTATTTGTTATCTACATAAAAAGAATGAGTACCTACTA
Organism: Acomys percivali; assembly: GCA_907169655.1. Lineage (NCBI taxonomy): Eukaryota > Metazoa > Chordata > Mammalia > Rodentia > Muridae > Acomys > Acomys percivali. The sequence goes on from OU015753.1 coordinate 101,982,340, forward strand.
CACTGTTTCTTTGGTCATGTGAGGAATGATGTCATCTCAGGACTTAAGAATGGGGCCTTGCACAAAGTAATGGATGGTCTTTGTTTTCACTCTTCCTTAGCAGTACCAACCGCGGACTCTGCTAACTACCAAACTCAGCATGTGTTCCACAACTTTCTCATTCCCATTTTCTTTTCTGTATTGGCCGGAATGATAAAAACAACATTCAGTTGACTCTATTCCAGCTGAGCTGCAGGGCTATGATGTTTCTTCTAATCAGACACACCTGCATACAATGGCAGCTGGTCAAGAGAAAATCAGATGTTCTGGAAAGCATAGCAGAATATTGCACTCAGTCCATCACCGTGTTCCTAAGGCTTAGTATCAACTTCATGACTCTTGCCACTACAAAAGTTCCTTGGTGTCAATGGACATTCCCTTCTGTGTGCTAAACCCAGGCCTGAATCTGTAGCTTTTTCTGGTGTTCCATGGTCTACTGACCAGGCCTAAAAACACTACAGCTTAGACTGGCTGGAAAGTATATTGGAATCTGCAATTACCAATCTGAATTGTCACATGGTTGTTCTCAGGTTTTTATGAAGCTGTGTAGCCCTAATCTGTGAGTGTTAATGTAGAATGACAATATTATTATCCTCATGCAGATGGGTGGCTCTTTCTCCCTCATGTCACAAGTCATGCTCCATGCAGCTGTCAGAGATCCAGCTCTCATATTTTTGGACAGTTCATTACCCCTTTTGCATTTCAGTTTTTCAGATAATTAGAATAGCTACTCTAATACTGGAGTGTTTATTTCTGCTCCTACATTTTGTTCTTTTTCCTTATGCCTTTTTTAAAATTTTGACTCAAGTTCATGTGGTTAATGCACTCAACATGCAACAACATGTCATCAGAGAGAAAGGAAATTTCAGTATTAATCATGTTATCACTGGTAAGATAATACATTTCACTATATACAAATGTCCAGTAAAACCATGCAGCTCTCCCTTCCCATGCATAGAGCACAGGTCCTCTGTTCAATTCTGAGTTACCTAATCACTGAGAATTCAAGATTGTTCTCAAATAATCATGATCCAAATCTGTCTATGAGGTCAGACCACAGTGGGAAACAGATCATTGGGCCTCTGATTTCTTTTCCAAAACTTCTCAGTGGCTGAAAGGTTTCTCTCTCCATTTTAGGTGTGACCTGAAGGCACCATCTTCTAGATCACAGAAGATCTTAGGGTCTAAATTATGCCTTATAGTTTGTTTAGACAATGTGCACTGTACCATTATTGAATGGCTGAGTGCGCTTTAACAGTCACCACAGTATGGTTGAGAACAAGGCAACTTTGACAGTTCATACTAGTCCGCTAATGTCAATAATGTCCATATTACAGTGACCAACAGTGATGGGACAGAGGGTGTTAGTTGTGATAAGCGCAATTGCTGTCAATAGTCGCTGAAGAGTTTCATTTTTCACTTGTAAAACAAAATGGAGGTTTTTTTTTCTCATGGTGCAACAATGGCTTCTAAGCATTTAAAAAGCGATTTTGTTTCTACATTGAGTCTGAATTTCTTGCCTTCCTATCCAGAACACAGTTTCTTCAACAGTGGTCATGACCTAGGTCAAATGAGTGGACATAGAAATGAAAATGTCAAACAAACAGTAAATGGTTTCTGAGCATATAATGACCAGAAGTCAATACAGTATCACATGAGTAATGAAACCAGGGTGATTCTGGTTGCATAGCCCATGCTGCACCTCACGACTTCCCCGTAGCACTGTGTACTGAGAATGTGCTCACACCAGGAGAGGCCACCCAAACCTTCCTGAAAACTGCAGCACTCATAGCCAACTATTGTTTGTTATGAAATACAAGGTTTTCACTGTGCATTCTGCATTTTCTGCTCCTACAGGAGCATAGTGTTTTAACTAGAAAAAGAACTTCTCATATTTTCTGACCATCTTCCTTAGCATGTATCTAATCATCATTAACTTCTTTGTGCTGTGTTGTACAGGAATGATTGAAAATTATGGCTGTTTGAGTTGCTGTCTTGAGTTTCACTAGAAAAGAAATCATTAAATTAATTTTGACTTGGGACACAATTTCTAACATTTTCTGAAACTGCAATACATTTACTTCTGCCATTTTGTGCTATACATTTATGTGAAGTGATGTTATAAACATTGGCTATCATAAACTAAGCATTGATTAACTCTTAAAAAGGTTGAAAATGCTCCACATCTTGCTTCATGCAATAACTAGAAGATTAAAGATTTATTTAGAAATCAAGAAGCCTATTTGTCACATCAGTATGAAAACACCATGTCATCTTTCATAGAGTCGGAGCTGGGGACATGGGCCAGGGGGTGAGAGTGCTTTTTTTTCTTGCGGAAGATCCTAATTCTGTTGCTAGTATATACTTCAAGTAGCTCACAAATATGTACAACTGCAGTTCCGGGGTACCCAACATCCTCTTCTGACCTCCTCAGATTCCTAATAGACATGATGCTCATGAACTCAGGCAGGTTTATACACACACACACACACACACACACACACACACACACACACACACACACCACACTTACATGCATACACATACCACACTCACATGCACACACACACACACTCACATGCACACATGTGCACACACACATACACACACCACACAGACATATTCTCTAACAAATGATTATATCTTTATCAAACAGTTGTTCCCAAATGAATTTCTATATGACTTTTTACTGAGTAAATAATTACCTTTGTGTCTATTTTACACACCTATATGTCTGAGATTGCATAAATGTTTTTCAGGTGACAAAGGGTTTTATGCTTATAAAGTTTAAGATGCCCTGATATAAAACCTCTTTGTTTTAGCCAACTCTTCCATTTGATAACAGTCTCTGCTCCCAGAACAACCCTCTTTGTCTCAGCTGGATATTGTTTATTGCGTAGCCCTGGCTGTCTAAATGCATATGGAATTTATCAAATGCTGATGGATGTTACACTTGGTTCTCCAGTTAATTTCACTTCCCCACCAGTGCTCTTAGCTATATTCAAAGATGTATCTATCATATCATACACTTCTCATCCTGAGTCCTTCACAGTGCTGTCTGTGGCTTTTCACAGACATAAATATTTGATGAATAAAGAGGGTCACTAGCTCAATTGCCTGTGTGCGGTCAGTGTGAGTGAGAGCTAAGCTTCAAATAAGGATATATGTATAAATCACACATACTGTGAACACACATAAGATGGCCTACTCAGACAGCCTAGAATATGTTGTGTGGACTTAATGAAGAGAAAATAAAGCACTTCCATGGGTCATGTTAATTCTGGAGCCTGTCATACTGTGTTAGTTGACAAAAACACTATGCTGCCTCCCCAGTAATCAACACCAGCCAAGAACATTAAGGTACTCCTCCTGGGGTTGAGTTAACTTTGTTTTCTTTTGTTTTGTCCAAGAGGACAATTTACTCCCACCAAATCTCTGTAGCTTCTACTACTATGCTCATTTTTTCAGATGACAAAATGTATTTGCTTGCAAGTAGAGAGACAGCTCAGTCAGAATGTACTTGCTCTGTAACTATAAGAACCAGAACTTATGTAAAAGATGTAGCCATGTGGATGAGAGTGTTTCAGTGGCTAAAGGTGCTTCTTGCAGACCAAGTAGTTCAGAATCTGAGTCAGATACAGAGAACTCTAACGGAGGACGGATAGAAGCAACTCTTGCAAGATGTCTGATGACCTTAATATGTACACTATGGCACGCACCTTCCCCATGTCCCAACCAAAAAATGTTTAAAACAATGGCTGGCATGGTGGCATGTGCCTGCAATCCCAACACTGGGGAGTTGAAAACAGGTGGGTTTCTGGAACTCACTGGTCAGCCAGAGTACCCTACACTGTGAGCCACATGCCAAGGAGATAACTTCATTCAAAATGATTGTCAGGTGTTGCTGAGGACAGGACTCAAAGTTGTCATCTGGCCTATACACACTCTCCCCTACCCACACACATGTGTACGCATGCACACGCGCGTGCGCGCACACACACACACACACACACACACACACACACACAGACGCATGCATGCATAGCATACATGTTTCCAGACATATAAACACCCACCCACACATTCAAACACACAATCAGCATTTGGAAAATATAGTGATATAGAGCAATTGGAAACTTAGAGAAGCATTGTCAGAGTGCTGTATGTAAACCTCCTCTCTTCCTTCACGTAGCTTCTCTTGTTGCTGCATTTTGGAAAGAGTAATGTCCAGACAACACCTAGGAGAATGTGATCTTATTCTGCTTTCTTGAGGTAAACAGTATTTATTTTGCCTTACTTTTCTTCAACACTGGCCCTTGTGAACCCTTGATTTGTCTTCTATATATCTTCAGAAATGTTCACGAAATTCAAGGCTTTCTTTCATTTCTTTCCTTAATTTCTGTCATTAGAAGATTGTCTAGCCTCATCATTATGCATTCCCTATCAGTTTCTAGAATCAGCCATTTCTACAAGGAATCATGAATTCTTTAATAAGAGAATGTTATGAAAAAGCCATGACTCTGTAGTTTTATTAATGAGGTGTCATGGACTCTAGACCACTTCAGTTGAAATCTCACATGGGTATTATATATGCTATATTTTTATATTTCATATTGGTATCAATACATACATACATTGGCATAGAGACATGTCTAGGAGTATGTGAAGAAAATTGGTTATAATGAAGATAAATACAGAGAGTAATACTGAAAATCAAGGGTAATTATATGTTTAAAATAGTATATTCTATACGCATTGCATTAAATAGGAAATACATGGTATTTGGATATATATGATATACACGTACATGATGCATATTGTATAATCAAACATATATGATTAAAGGTGGAGAAATACATCATGAAATTTAATACTTGAAAGATAGAAGTTTAAAAAAAAGAAAGATAAAAGTTTCTTTAGAAGTAAGAAGTATATCATTACTCATATGTTTTTATTCCTGTTTATATACATATTTCCATATTTAACTATATTTATTCATATTATATAATGTCAATCTATTACCATTTAAATAATTTCAGTATTCTTCCCTTCATAATAGATAATATCCTAACATATACTTCCAGTTCAATGATATATGCAATTCCAGTCTGTGTAGAATGGCTCTGGAAGCCACCTCTGGAACTCTTGGACAGTACATTTATGAGAACTAATTTTCTTAAATAGAGTACAGTGCTTCTTTCTAGTTTTGTTTGTTGGCCTTTCAGATTTACAAAGCTGTTTTCACACCTTGCTTTCTCCTCTTTCAATGAAACTGTTTTCTTCATTAAAATATGGTTGCATTTGTCCAGTCACGTTCTGCCTCTCATCTATCATCCCGTGATAGTAGAGCCCTCCAAATGATTTTGTAATTTGTGAAAACCTCCTTGTCCAAATAGTAGTCATTGTATGCTTCTAAACAGTTTATTTCATTTTTATTACATGTGTCCATGTGTCTATGTGTGGGTACGTTCATAGAATGCAGGTGCTAGAGGCAGCTAGGGCCACTGAATCCCCTACAGGTGGAGTTACAGGAAGCTGAAAGCTGCACCTCCTTGTGGGTGCTGGGAACCAGACTAGGCCCTCTACCTGAGCAGTGCATGCTCTTAACCATTGGACCATCTATCCAGCACTCTTAAATACTTCTTGAAGAAAAAAAGCATAGACAGTACCTTTCCACACAAAGAATTGGGATGGTTCTTTCCAGATGGTGTGGCTGTCATACCTGGGTGTTTAACTGAAGATAACTCTGATAAAAAAAAAACTTCTCCCTGTATATTCTCATAGGGTATCAAGTCTCTTCTTGGTAGCCTGCTATCCTTCCTCTGAGTGCCACGAGGGGAGGAAGTCTCCCTCAGTCACAGTCATAGGGGAGGGGAGTAAGGGGAAAATAGGAGGGAGGGAGGAATGGGAGGATACAAGGGAGGGGATAACCATTGAGATGTAATATGAATAAATTAATAAAATAAGATTTAAAATAATTAAAAAAAAAGAAACTTCTCAAGGAGCCTGACCAATCACAGTGACATTGAGATTCATGAGAATCTGAACCTTTGCCTTAATAGTTTGCATATCTCTATAAAAACATAATTATCAAGAAATTTTATAAAACCTTTCCTGGGACCACTATGGTTCTCTGGTTAGAAGGCTCCATCAATAAGCACAGTGACTGATTTATTTGCTGCTGAAAGTCTGTGGCTATTGTTACTGTCATGTTCTTGAAATTGACCATAATACTTTTATTCTTTGATCTGAAAGTGATTTAACATTCATGGACATTTAAAGTGGCTAAAACAGCAAAACACAACAAGAAATGCAGAGCTGGAGAGATGGCTCAGAGGTTAAGAGCACCGTCTGCCCTTCCAAAGATCCCGAGTTCAATTCCTAGCAACCACATGGTGGCTTACAACCACCTGTAATGAGATCTGGTGCCTTCTTGTGGTGGGCAGGCACACATGTGGGCAGAATACTGTATAAATTATAAATAAATCTTTTTTTAAAAAAGAAATGCAGTCAGTTGCTTGGTTGATTTTGTCTCTTTTATTTATTACATGTGATCAACGTAAGTATGTAGGCTTGGAGACATGGAGATGTTACGCTAGTGACAAACTCTTATCCCTCCCTACTTTAAAATATTGACCAAAAAAAATCACAATTATTTACTCTGTGTCTTTTAATCTTCAAAGACTTAAGAAAGCCAAAAATTCTACAAATATTATACAGAAAAAAAGTAAAATATGAAAAGAAAGACTGTATATTTAAGAATGAATACAGAAAATCCAGGTAGGGGAGGGGTGGTGGCTCATTCCTTAAGGGTACCTGTTATTCCAGCATGATGACGTAATTCAAATACTGAGCACCCTCATGTTAAGCTTCACCTGGCAAGAATGCCTGTAACTGTGTTGGGAGATGGAGAAAGTCAGACCCTGGGAGTTCATCAGTTGAGCTAAAATAAAACTTCCAATTCAGATGTGTAGCTTGTCTCAAGGAAGTGAGATATATAGTGATATAGGAGGTACCTGGCAACAGTCCTCTGGCCTCTGCATTTGTGGAAAGGCCTACGTCAACACCTCACTCTTCCATGTGTGCACTAATCATACCTACACAGACAAATGCATGTATACACACATATATAAGCATAACACACACAAACACATTTTCACACATACATGCACAAACACACACAAACATAAACACACACACATTAGTTTTTCTTTAAGTTGTACACTGCATACAAAGAGCAAGCTATTGATTAAAATGTCACTCAGTACAACATGTAGACAATTCCACAGTGAAGCAGGATAGACTGTGCCACTCAGTTGTAATGTTACAAAGTCAGTTTGCATTTTGTTCGTTGACATCTGGCAAGTACATCCATCTATCCACATCTGCACTGCTGTATTCCGCGTGAGTATTTGGAGAATGAGGTGGACCATCAGTTGATATGAAATGTCATGGCAATTAGCAAGACTGTTTGAAGCAGGAATATCCATTCTCCTGATTTTAGAAATATTTTACATGGTGAAAATAGACTGGATACATCTGTATTATAGCTGGGGACAAATCGTGCAGAAAGCTTGTGATGATGGCTTCAAGCATCCTATGAGCTCCTGGACATCAATGGACATGGTTTTCTTAGTCAGTATTGTCTACTTGAAAATCTGCATCCCATAAGAAAAAATGAAGCTGATTTAATAAGCTTCAAGTTTAGAATTGGAGAGAGATACAGTTGCATAGACAATTCCTGATACCTACTATAAACCTTAAATTCTATGTCTGACTGATTAGGGTGGACCTTCTTTTCAATGTGGCATTGTTCTTCCAGGAGTATGTTAGATGTAAATAACCAGTAGTTAATAGACACAAATTCCTCTAGCTCAACTAATTTATAAGCATGTAATCTTCTAGCCATAGGTTCCCAGCCTGTATGGCAAGACCCCTTTGGGTGGTGAACAACCATTTCACATGGGATCGTATATCAGATGTCTTACATATCAGGTATTTATATTATGATGCATAACAGCAACAAAATTATAGTTGTGAAGTATCAACAAAATACATTTCCACAACATGAGAAAATATATTACAGGCTCAGAGCACTGGGAATGTTGAGAGTCACTCATCTAATTTAACGCTTATATTTTTTAAAAATGAGTTTATTGCCACAAGTTTGAGAAAATAAGATGAAAAGAATTCATCCATGGTCTGATATGCATTGCTCCTAGTTTTAGCTCTTCCTTTTAGTAACCTCTGGGTTTCTCCTGTCATTGCTTTATACCAGTGGTTCTTGGGTTGAGAAGGCTTCCATGGATACGGTGGATCTATGTCTACAGGGACATAAGTACTACAGTAAACACTTCATTTCTTCCTGGTTTAATAAGTCTTACATTTATCAGAATTGAAAGGTTCCCGAAGCAGCTGACAGGGTTGGTACCCACTAGGGTTTCAGGCTACTGGGAAAGAAAGAAGAGGCCATCTTAGTAAGACAGCTGGGGTACATCAACTCTGCTCCTGACTAACAGACAGTAAAAGAGATTATCTGCTCTCCATATTCACTGCAACTCTAACCAGCTCTCCAGAGGAGCCTCTGAAGAAATGGAAATGAAGGGAAGTGGTAACCAGGTTAGGGATTAGTCCCTTCTCCTCACAGTTCAGGTACAAACATCCTTTGTTTATGATGGTAGAGTTGGCCCACTGGTAGAGCTCGGTTGATAATGTTTATATTGATTTGTACCCTTCTCTCTGTTACATAGGAATGAGTAGACATTGCGTATAACTTAGAAGACAAAGAATGGCGTGAGAGAGAACCAAAACAGCACTACCACAGACCATTTTACATTGTGCACTTCCAGTTGTAGTGTACATAAGTCATTATGCATTCCATTGTTTAAGAACACAAATTATGTGCACATGTTTTTCACTAAAACATATAAAGAACGACTACTACATACGTAAATGTTCTACAAGATAATGACTCTGGAGGCAGGAGATGGCTCCACAGCACGTAAGAGCACTAGATCCTCTTCTAGAGGATTTACTCTATTGATTTGTATCATTTTATGAGTTACTGACTTGCCCATATTTTTCTGACTTCTCCCCAAAGTGCTCCTTACTAATGACTATTTTACCGATAAATTATACACTGTGTCTAAATATGCTGATCCAGAACAGTGGGCATATTCCTTAGCCTACCTCATACAAATTTTCAATTAAGTCAAGAAATTTTACCCATTTTACACTAAAACTCACCAATCATCTTACATTCATGTAAATATTGTTCCATGGCATATATTTTAATGACTGGCAATTGATATATGAGTAAAGTATTTTGTCAACATATATATTAGTGGTCATTAATATTCTTCTGACACTTTGCTCCATGAAGGTTCTAAATCATTGAATTTTGGGCTTATTTTGCTAGCTCAGATATTTTTAAAATATATTGATCAAAAAGTAAAATATTTTACGTAAATGTCTTTCATATCTGTTTATTTTCTCCACCTCACTGGCACCACCTTGGGTCGAGCTTCTACCACAGCTTAATAGCTTCGCAGAAATCTTTTAATGGACTTCTTTATTCAGCCCTCTCTTAATTCAGAATATTTTCTACATGATAGCCAAAACAATTTGTCTAAGCATACAGCTATTTTTAGGCCCATTTTCTTGGTCACTGTAGCATCTTCTCATTGACCTTAGTCTATCAGTGGAATATAACAGAAGAGAGCAAGGACTCCGTCACCAGCCAGCTCATCCCACTATTCCGATGAATCCCGCTCTTGAGACTGTGTGTTCTCTGGGCATCAGCCTTGATGACCACACATGATGTAATACACCTTCTCATCTATGGCCCTGTTTCCACCAGGTTCTATCCTTTCTTTCTTAAGTATCAGTTGAATTCAGTGTCTCGAGTAAAGCTTTCCTGATCCCAGCATCTATCAGGTCCCCAGTACCCTTTATGAAGATTTTATTTAGTAACTCTGAGTCTATCATCATTGAGTTCAAGAGGCCTGCAACTGAGTCTGTGTTGTTCATTCTCATATCTCCTACTCTGGTTTACATAAAGCACTCAATACATATATTTACAGTGGATTGGGGAAACAATAAGTAATGCACAACTGAAGCACTTGTGATAAAATCAAGGTATTAGAAGTTGTATAAATTAAGTGTTTAAGTTAAGTTTTAAAATACTAAAATCTTTAATAGGCAAGAAGACCTCAAGTTTGAGTATCCATTAAGATACTCTGTAGGTCCCAGTGTACATATCTTATAGGCAGACTTTTCAATAAGGAGACTATTTTTCTCAAAGCCCATTTCCTCTGGTACCAATTAGTGTGGATACTTACGTTTATTAGACTCTAACCCTAAGCTTTTGGATTACAAATTGCAGCCACTACAGGCATCTTGAAACCTGACTGTAACTTTGCTCGCATATCACCTCATGACCTCTACTCAACCAGCAAATTGAAGTTTTATGTCCCCTGAGCAAGGTTGGAATAAACTGGAAAATAGAGTTTTCTACGCTATTAGCACTAACCTATCTAATCTTTTGCACAAGGGATTCACCTTAGTTCTGTTATCTCATCCAGGAGCAGCTGTAAATCTTATCTATTTGCTCATCTTCTAACAATTCCCACTGGGATCATTGCCATCCACTGGCTAGAACCACTGAACACTGAATTTTTGTAGTACTACAATAGTAAATTATACCTTTTGTATTTATAATTTAACCTTTCTATGTTTCTCCAGTCACAGTGGCAGTTGATTAGAAAAACTGGTTAATGCTGTATCAAATGAGTATAACACATGTATGAAATACCTTAAATTATTTTTATATTGTTCATCTACGTCTACACATCATTGGAAGCAGGTGTAATAGTGAGACCTGTTAGGTAAGAAAGAAATTGAAGATAGGTTTAGACAACATATATTTGGCTTATATTAGTCTTAATAGAACATCAGTTTTATTATTAGTGTCCCCAAATGAACTCAATCAATGCATTGAACAGAAAGCTGCAATAACCAGTCATTCAGACCCCACATTCTGCACAGTAACATAAGAAGACTGTTTCAGGGGGAAGCACTGTATTTCTGCCTCAGTTTGTTATTCTTACCAACAGTGAGAAGTATATAAAAGTAATGCACTGTATCTCTCAGAGTGGTATTGTGAATAAGACACTTTGATGAAGTTATTGTGGGGAATTTGGCAGCAAGCAGAGAAATAAAGAGCAGAGGAGTTGTGGTAAGGGGTGGACAGAGAAAGACAGAAGGAACTGAGGAAGAAGTCTTTCCCAAGAACATACAAATTCTAAACACATAACATGTTTCCCATATTTTAAATGAGTAGAGCATACAGCAAAACACTGAACTGGGGAAAGGAAAAGGAAAAAATATCTTCTATCTGTTGACAGCTTAAATAAAAACATCTTCCCAAATCCACTAAACTTCTTTACACTAAAACTTTGGTTGCTTAGTGTCAATTATTATTCTAACAGTTTAACTTAGGCTGACAGTTCTGTTCAATAAACAGCAGCCTGCTAACTTAGCAGATTTTATACATTGTATCTCTCAATACCTACCACAGTACTGGGTGCATATCCAGTGTGCATAGGTAATATTAGACTAACCTAATAAATTCCACCCTGAGAGTTAGAATGACTCTCTCCTAGAATTTCTGTCTGGTGTTTATCCTTTGCTTAACTTTCAAGTGGTACCACAAGTTCACCTCAATGTCACTGTCTCCACAGAAAGTCTTTCTCATATCCACAGAGGAAATAAATACACCAAACTGCCTCTAACAGGCTGATCACTCATCTTTAACATTTACGAACAGAAAGCATTCAGTATACTCAATGAATGCAAAATGCATTCAAGACTCTAGATCTATTGTTCTTAGTATTGTATTTTGATTATCTTGAAATTGGACTTTAAATTGTTTTAATATAAAAATTGATTTTAATAAGAGCTAGTAAATCAATCAAGGATAAGCACAGATTGTCTTTTGCATTTAGTTGAAGACCGTATTTTCCTGTTATTTTATTGTCATTTTAAAATTTCAAACACTGTAACTTCATCATTGTAAGATAAATGTTTTTATATGTTCAATATTCACATACAGTTGATTAATGAACAAAACTACCATTTAAAGGAAAACTTATTATCTAATACAGGAATGTAGTTAACAGTCAAGAGCAAAAGTTTACATGCCTGTCAATCAAGAGTAAACTGTTGAATTTCCCACTTATCTCTGGGTAAAAGATTAAGTATTTAAGTTACAGCTAAAAAACCATATTGGTAGGAGTAGGTTTTTCCTCCAGGGCCTATGACCTCTCCAAATATGGATGGTTGGCTCAGTTTACAGTAATATGCATCAATTCCTTTCCATTAAGTGTGACTTAAGCAGTTTTGCAGCAGATGGCAACTAGAACAGAGACTCACTATTGGTCAAACTGTAGAGAATAAGTGATGGCAAATCTCAATTAGTGCAACTATAGTGTAGCCTCTATACCTAAGACTTGGAAAACATGGCAGAAGGAGGGAAAGAAGATTACAAGGTCAAAGGACCAGGAGGCCTCTTCCAGGATAGTGTCTTCTACATGTGTCAGGAAAGCTGATCCCATAAAAGTCTCAAAAGCATACTGCCTGAATAAAGCAGCTGCAGACGACAACACCAGTAGGCAGAAATGAAAACATCCATGGAAAAGCTTCACAAAGTTCCACCTCTAGATGAAGAGCTGAAGGCAACCAATGGCCTCTGAGAGAGGGAGAGTCGGTTTTCTCCAGGAGACGAGTCCTTGATAGGTTATGCACTCCCAAGTGATGTTTGTCTGTATGTACATGTGTCTGTATCTACACAACAATAATAATTAAGAAAAGGAAGCCTAACATGCAAGCTGCATCAATGAAGTCTCAATAAAAATACTGGACAAGAAGAACAATATACATACAGATACGTGGAAGAGGGTGGATTGTTGGATTAAGGTGTTAATAGGAACCTTTTCTAATACCGTTCTAGCTCCTAAATAATTGACCTATTAGATTTATTCAGCAAACAGTAAGCATTATAACTGAGCAGGTACTCATCTATTCTGACCCAATCAATTATGCTACTCTGGCTACTTTCCAGCCATCTGCCTGTTACTTACCATCTCAATCTCACTCTGGCTGTTTTTTTCTATATCTTTTGGTCTTCATGGAGAACCCTTCCACCTCCTTTCTTCTTCTTCTGGTCCCTCTCTGAGACCCCAACCCTTGACTGAGATGAGAAATCCTGCCTCCTATATTCTTTGCCCAGCTATTGGCTACTCAGCTTCTTTATTAATCAATCAGAGATAATTAGGGAGCATCCTTACACAACTGATACAAAAGATTCCTCATAGAAATGGCAACGCCCACATAAGATCTGTGCCATATCCCAGGCACAGAAATCAACATCTGAATACACATTGCACAAGACCATTCCCCCAACAGGAAATCTTATGGGATTCCATACTTAGACAGAGAACTACAATTACAGGCAAGTAGGGAATTTTGAGTGCAGCACAAATAATCTTCCCTAGGGAAGAGCCCTTAGTTGGTTATTCAATGCCCTTAGTTGGTTATTCAATACCAAATGATCGGCTACAAATCCAAATACATACAAGCAACATCATGGGTTAAGCAGGTTGTATTTATACATTTAGGAACACATATATCTAAATCAACGATGAAAGAAAACGAGACTTTGGATTTGAGAGAAAGCATGATGCAGGTATATGGGAAGGTTTGGAAGAAGGAAAAGTAAGAGGGGAAATTATGTAATCATGTTTTAATATCCAGCAGGGCAGGGGAGGTCATGGACTCACAAGAAAGTTTGAAGATAACATGGGAAATTGGATGAGGGAGATGGAGGAATTGAAATGATGAAGTTCACATATCATACTCTAATAAAATTATAAAAATAATTAATACAAAAATAAATCTCTCCAAAAATGTGGAAGACTAGTTTTTCCAGTAGTCTGTTATTACAATTTTTGATTCAGTTATTTCAAATTTAACTTTTATCCATAGAAAATTCTTTATTTTATTTTAGTATACTAATTCATAAACCTGTCACTAATTTTACAGTGATTTCTTTTGATTTCCCTTTCAATGCTTTTGAAGACTATGATTGTGTGTGTGTGTTTGTGTGTGTGTGTGTGCTCATGAGTGTGTGTACATGTGTGAATGAGTGAGTGCATGTGTGTCTGAGTATACTGTAAGCATGTCGAGTTCATGTGTGTCTGTGTGTATGCGTACATGTGTGTGTACATGTCTGAGCATGTGTGAATGTGTGTGTCTACGTGTATGTGTATGCACATGTGTGCACAATCACACATGAATGCATGTGTATATGGAGGGGAGATAACACATTACCAGTCCCTCTTTGGGAGTTTGGAAACAAATGAAACATCCTTTTTTGGGTTAGTGTCCAATTATAAGTGAGTATAGACCATGTGAATCTTTCTGCTTCTGGGTTAATTCACTCAGTATGATCATTTCTAGTTCCATCCATTTGTCCACAAATTTCAGAATTTCCTTGTTTTTAATATCTAAGCAGTATTCCATAATGTAAATGTACTACAGTTTTTTTATTTATTCTTCGACTGAGGGACATTTAGGTTGTTTCTAGGTTCTGGCTATTATGAGTAAAACTGTTATGAACATGGTGAAGCATCTTGTGGGTACATTCCAAGGAGTGGAATAGCTGGATATTTAGGTAGACCTATTCCCAGTTTTCTGAGAAAGTGCCAGATTGATTTCCAAAATGGTTGTACATGTGGTGTCATTTGAGTTTTTTATCTTAGCCATTCTGATGGGTGAAAGATAGAATCTCAGAGTTATTTTGATGTGTATTTTTCTGATAACTAAGGATGTTGAGAATTTCTTTAATTGTTTCTCAGCCATTCAGGATTCCTCTGTTGAGAATTCTACAAGAAGAACATCGTGATAGGCGGATCTGGACCCAGGGACATCTACTTAAACTACTGTACCATCCAAGGACAATACATGCAGTAAACATTGAACCCCTACTTGGACGTAGTCAATGGACAGGACATTCTCTGCAGCTGTGTGGAGAGCGGGGACTGACTCTGACATGAACTCTGGTCCCCCATATTTGACCACTTCCCCTTGGTGGGGAGGCCTGGTGGCACACAGAGGAAGCTGCCAGGATGAGACCTGATAGGCTGTGACCATATAGTGGGGGAGGAGGTCCCCTTCTGTCACAGACCTAGGGGAGGGAAATAGGGTAAAAGAGGGAGCGAGGGAGGAATAGGAGGATACAAGTGAAGGGATAACAATTGAGATGTAATCTAAATTAATAAATAAAAATTTAAAAAATAGAATGCTTTCTTCACATTGAACTGTGATGATGTGTCCTTGGGATTTTCTATTTCTTATGTTTGTGAGTTTCACTTCCATGTTGCAGGTTTCTTGAATGCTCTTTAATGCCTGGGGGTTCCTGGCAGTTCATATTTGTATGTATAAAGACAGGCAAAATCTCCATGGAATAACATTCAAAATAAGAACAAATGTATCCCCATTTACTTTATGCATTAAACATTTTTCACCAAATATTTCAGAAAAAGAAAGTTTTAAAATATTAATGTCCTGAGTATTTTAAAATAATGTTCTTTAGTTACTTATATTAATTTTTCATATTTAGCAATTTAAAAATCTTTGGAGATCTGGGTCCTTTATAAATTCCCCTCTGTTTTTCTCTTTCTTTTATAAGATGTGATAAAATATTTTTCTCAATACAAACTAATGTATACTTCATGATTTTAACTTAAACTAAGCACTCCCAAATTTCAAATAGATAAAATATTGGCAAACAAAATTTCTGAGTTTTACATAATTTAAATTAACACAGGGAAGAAAATGTTTTTCAGATCAAATGACAGATACTCGGCCACATTGAAATAGATGTGTCTGTATGAGAAGTGAGACTATTAAATAGTGGAAAAGCCACATCAGTTAGGTATAGATCTCAATAAAGACATCTGAGTTACTCAGCAGATGTAATGGATGCTGACTATGCTCCTGGGCCCAAGCATCTAGGCCTCTGTGGATCATTATGCTGACTCTAACTTCTGGGTCCTTTAGTCCTAGGTTATCACATGGTAGCAGCGCCATGCGAGCGCTGTAACTGTTGGACATGATGGACATTTTGGCTCTACTGTTTACTGTATTTTAGGTACTGTTTCCTTAGTCCACGGAACTGCACAAATCCTTTTCAACCTGATTTCCTTAAAATATATTTCTCACTTAGGAACTAAAGAACACAACTGTGCAGAAATTCTCCCTATCCATCTTTAAAGCTAATAACATTATAACAGCCTTCATGGTCCTTCTGAACCTAGGACCAGATCTGTATTGCAGTTGTAGTCAATGGTCACACAAGGTGCATCTCTGCACGCACGAGTCTGACCATTGATTCTGCATGGAGCATGGAATTCCCATTCTCTAATGTGTAGATGAGAAGCCCTGATGAGTACTGAAAGACTATTACTGTCATATTTCCTTACATAGCTGTAGGATGAGCTATTTTCGGCTGCATTACGCAGTATGTTGTAAAGCAGTGGGATTCTCCAAGTTACAAATTAGTAAATCCACATTTGAGAAAGAGTCAGAGGGCATCACAACTAAGACTGTAGTTGCATAGATCCTGGGTAATGAAGCCCAAGGATAAAACATATGAAGCTGAATTGGGAAAAGTGGTCTTTTTACTTTATTTTTACCTTACTCTGCTTTTTTTTTTCTTGCTTGTTTTTTTTTTTTATAGTACTTTTATTCCTGACATACCAAGAACCTTATTTTGTTATAACTAAAATGTAAACCTAGCAAATGTATTTTGTTTTTTCTGTTGCTTATTGTTGAGCTTGGCCACAAGAGTGACTCATACTTAATATACACTCAGGAAATATTAAAACAATGAACAAAAAATGAACATTAAAGAGTTAAAAGATTCAAAGTCAAAGTGATACAACAGATTTGCTTTAATAATCTCAAAAGAAGCATATAATGGAATTTGGCTTTCTTTACAATGCACAAAGAGCAAATGATGAATATATCTTCCACAAATGGGATTCTACATTCACTAAGAGCAAATACAAGTTCTGCCTACAAAGCAAAATAAAGTAAGCAAGAAAGACTCAGCCGTTAGGACTGAGGCATTTTGATTTTTCTTAGCAATATGGTAGTTACTAATATTCCTAAAGGCATCTTTGGAAAAAAAAGGAATATGCATAAGTTCTCTCTGTAACATGGATAGCATTACAGGGGAAAATGAGATGGAGGGAGAGATGGAGATGGGGAGCAGGGAGCTCTCTCAGGGCCAAAGCTATGGCCCAGCCACTAAGAGCGCTTGCTGTGATTTCAGACATCAGGATTTTGGTTCCCAGCACCTTTGTTGGGTGGTTCACTGCCACCTTTAATTCCAGCCCCAAGAAATCTGATGCTCTCTTCTAGTCTTCACAGGCACGAGCACACATATATGTCATTGACTCATGCAGACACACAAACATACACAGATATATGATACTTTTAAAGGAACTGGGGGAGATAGCTCAGGCAGCAAATGATCTTGCTGCCAAGCCTGATGACTTGACTTCCACCCTTGGCGTCCACAATGGGGAAGGAGAGAATCAACTCTCTCACGTCGTCCTCGGACTTCTATATGTGCACCTTATTAAACAACAACAAATCACTGGCCTCAAGACTTTATCTCTGTAAATTGGAAGTTGTGCAATAAATATTAGTAGTTTGTATTAGCATTATGTATTTTACCATTAGTTATTTCATACATGTAAACTTACAGGAACATGTAAGAATTTATATGCATGTGTATATTTATCTATTGACTTAAGGAGATCAGCCTGATTTGATTTCGGTTCTTACTTCAGCTACATACTAACCAGTGGTCAGAGGGAGAGTCTCCCTCTTGAGCTTGGTGTCTTCATTTGTCTCCCTGGAGTATTGCAATTATTAAGAGACATAATGTATGAAGGCACTTTATTCTTGTGCGGCATGATAAATAGCAAGGATGATGATTTGCATGCCAATGTAGATTCCTTTAAATTAATTCATAAAAATGGAACAAACTGTGCATCTGCATTCTAAAGAAAAATTCTCCTTTCAGATAGAAATACAATTAAGAAGCTCTTAAAAAGGTCTGCCTATAATCTTACACTTTTAATTTCTTCATAAGTTTGTAAAAATATGTCATTTAACTCCAGATATCACAAAACTTTATTCAGCCAAAAGTTAGGATAAAAAAATAAAAGTTCCATACCATTTTTTGGGTGTGCATGCCCAAAACACAAGTATTCAAAACAAAAATATTTTAATAAGTAGTCAAATTTGATGCTCCAGAAAGAACTGGACATGTAAGTGTTTTGCCTTCAGGCTTTGAAAGTGTATTTAGCTCTACTTCCTCTGGGATGTGTCCTAGCAAGCCGATCTAGACAGATGCCTTTCCTTACGGCAGCGTATGTCTCTTCCTTGTTCTCTGAGATGTGTTTCTCCATGGCTGATGATGTTTTCTTTTGCAGTTTTATATTCTATAGATGACAGTGGACATGCACAGTGATTATGCTTTCAGACAGGCAATACATTACTTTAAATAGCTACTGCTATAGATCACAGTTTCACTAGATGTCTTTCTTGTAATAATGATGAAATGCATCTACGGGGGATTATGTGAACAGCCCTCCCTACAGGGAGATGTATGCAGAGAAAAGACCTTAAAATTTTTTTAAAAAGAAAGAAAAAGAATTTTGACGTCTAAAATGTCAGAAGCTCCAATGATGTTGGTGTGTGTGTCTATACGTGTGTGCACGTGTGTCTATATGTCTGTGCATGTGTGTGTCTATATGTGTGTGCATGCATGTGTGTGTGATTTGTGTGTGTGTGTGTGTGTGCACATTCATGTGTATTTGTGTAGATTCATGGATTTCAAGTTCCCCAAGGCTCAAACAAGTACTCTCAGTGCCTGCCTGGGTAAATAACTATAACACGACTAGAGAGACTGACATATTTTTCATTACAATTCTTAACATCTTATAGTCTTCATCATTCAGGTCTCCAGGGTCCAAAATCTATAGCAATAATCTTCCCCAAACAAGTTTTCAGTGGCACTTCCTATCTGAAGTCTCAGGCTCCATGACCTGTTTAGACTACAATGGGCTCTATGTCCTATGCTCTTATGTGGTGCTTTTTCTATGCAACTGCAGATTTCTTTTCTTCTTTATTAATTTATTCAGATTACAATCTAACGTTATCCTATCACTTATATCCTCCCATTCCTCCCTCCCTCCGACTTTCACCCTATTCCCCTCCCCTAGGTCTATGACTGAGGGGGACCTCTTCCCCCACTATATGATCATAGGCTATCCAGTCTCATCTTGGTAGCCTGCTTATTCTTTCTCTGAGTGCCATCAGGCCTCTCCACCAAGGGGACACTTGCCAGGAGATTCAGATAGATGTGAGGACATCCTAGTGGGACTCAAAGTAAGAGAAATATAGGAGAATGGGGAAATAGAAGGATCCAGAAGGTCCTAGAAAACCACAAGAAGAACTACAGGTTTCTTAAAGCAGCTTCTTTGTTTCATATTGAAAGTTGGTAGTTTGTTTCTCATTAGCCAAACTCAGACAATCAACTGCTGGTAATATAGGTCAAAAATGGAAGAAATGTAGCCATTAGTAGTCATTCATTTTTCTCTGGCTTTTTCCATACTACAATGCATAGATGAAGAGGTAGCACCAAGAACAAATGGCCCAATACATGTAAAATATATATCTTCTGGACCACTGGAGACAAAATTTGGTGACACTGTATCATCACAAACCCTACCTCTTGACTTTCTTTGGAGACATCCTCTGCTTCCCACTTTGACTCATTTTTTCTGTTGGAACAATTAGACTACAGCCACCAGTTGAATAGCAACTACTACATAGCTATTTCTTGGGCACTGCAACATCCCTTTCAGAGGGAATCAATCACCTCAAGGCTCAGATGGTAAAGCTGATGAAAATCATAAGATTCGACGAATCCAAGATGGCAGCAAGCACTGTGGACCATGTTTGGAAGCTCCAGTGAAAAGTTCAGGGAATTGCACAGATTACTGAGCCAAGAACACCAAGGTCCCGACACCACGGCAGCAGGAGTGCTCCACAGTTCAGTGGGACCAGGGTACGGAGGACCAGAGTGCCCCTGCACACAGGAGGAGTGCGGATTTTCTTGGAGCAGAGCAGCCGTGGCGGCACCAGCAGCACCAGCGGCAGCGGCTGAGGTTTGCAGCTCAGAGCATTCCAGTGGAGGCGGTTAGTGTGGTGGCTGGTGGGAGTTGCTGCGGGAGAGGGGACTCTGGACAGGATTTGGGTAGCGTGGTGCCTTGTAACGCAAACTGGACTCGGCAGACAGTTCAGCCCCAGAATCCCAGGTACAGTTCAGTGGGCAGTGCCATGGAGACCCTGGCTCAGCCCCCCAAGCAATTATGCCCGAGGCGCCAGTTCAGCGCAGCCACAGCTCCCCTGCTGTGACGCAGGCTGGGCAGAGTGCTCAGTTCCACCCTAGGCACCGGCTCAGTGCAGCCGCAGTTCACCTGCTCTGACACAGGCTGGGCAGAGCACTCAGGTACACCAAAGGCGCCAGCTCAGCGCAGCCGCAGTTCAACTGTGGTGACGCAGACTGGGTGGAGCACTCAGGTCCAAGAAAGGCACCAGTTCAGCGGAGCTGCAGTTCACCTGCTGTGACGCAGAATGGGCAGAGCGCTAAGTTCAAAACTAGGCACCATCTCAGCGCATCCGCAGCTCTCCGGCTGTGACACAGGCTGGGCGGAGTGCTCAGTTCCACCAGAGGCGCTAGCTCACATCAACGAGCAGTTCTGCCCAAGACACTAACTCAGCTCAGCGGTCAGTTTGGGGCGGTGACGCAGGCTAAGGTCAGCACGCAGATTCAGCCCAGAGGCCCTAGCTGGACTTGCTGGGCAGATTAGGCACAGAGATTCTAGCTAAGGTATGCACACAGGCTCGGCGGCCCCAAGACTCTGGCTGGACTATCCACGCAGTATAGGCCCAGTGTCCCGGGCTGAATTCAGCGTGCAGTGTGGGTCCATAGTCCCTGGCTGAGCTCGGTGAACAATTCTGCCCCAGAGACACTGGTGGAGCTCAGCGTGCAGTTTAGGGCCAGAGTCCCTAACCGTGCTTGGAAGACAGATTGGGCCCAGAGACCCTAGTAGAGCTTTTGGCACAGTCCCGGCTCTAAGACTCTGGTTGGACACAGTGTGCAGTTTGAATCCAGAATTCCTGGCTGATCTGGGTGGACAGTTCGGGCCTGAGTCAATAATTGACCACAGCAGGCACTTTGGATAAAAGCCCCTAGCTGAGCTTGGTGTGAAGTCCAACTGGGAAAGCTGCCTGTAAGCCCAACTGAGAGTTTCATGGGTGTAGGTTTTAAGCTGGGGTAAAGTTTTGGTAACATAGGATACCTTTGAGCCATCCATCATGCTCTGAGTACTCCATCCTAATATTCCAGTAAGTCACCCTAACAAACTCACAGGTTTGCTAAGCTGGTCTTGAGTGGATCCATTTTTTTTTTTGTCTGTCACTGATGCCCTGTATAGACTGAACAGACACTTTTTAAGATTTTCCCAAGAAAGGTCTTACCCCCAAGTGCCCCCACTCTCTTTCACTCACCACCTTCTACTTACACAGTTGATATTCCTTTTGGCTTACCAGCTGCTAAAGCCTTTAAGGAATATAAAGGGGACTTCCTAAATTAAGAAATTGTACAAAAACATTCACCTGCCTAACATTACCCTAATATGCCATATATTTTCTAAGATAAGATAGTAGTCAATACCCATTCAGCTGAGTTACTTTACCAAAGAAAAATAAATGGAAAATTAAGTTTGTTTAGTGCATTTCTGTCAAGAGAGTAAACTGTGTTTGGAGGACTGATGTTAAATCCCCCAATAAGAGCTATCTTTTTCTAAGTTCATCCATACCTCCTCACTCACCATGAATAATTGCACATTTACACTAAAGCTAATGGAACTGACTGAGGTCTGCAAGTGGAGAGTTCTCAATAATCCTTGGTGTTGGTTGCACTTTAGTTTGGGTTCCAGCTTTAAAATATATTTAACTGGGAGGCAGAGGCAAGAGGGTTGTGAGACTGTGGCAAACCTGAATACACAGTAAGACTCTGTCAAGAGAAGTCTTAAGGTAAATTCATCTTGGTTTGCCTTTTGCACCATTCTCCCTATGAAGATACCGTGAGAAGACTCTGGAGGAAAGGAACCATCTTGCATTACATGGTATGTTTTCGACGTTCAAGAAAAATTTCCTGAAGGGTTCATTTTTACAAGGGAAGAGGCCCCAGGAGTTTTAAAACAGGCTAATAAATGATTACTCTGACCTCCAAATACAACCCTGATTAATGAATTTCCAAGGAGCCATTCTCTCATCTCTCTCTCTAGACATGACATTTACACCCAGGTAACAACTTATTTAAAAGTTTCTCCAGAACTTAGATGAACAAAAGACAGGGCATGAAAGGACTTTCATTTTCCTATTTATCTTTTTAAAAATAGTTATTGCCAGTTTGTACAATGGCTACTCTGTTTGCCAAAGGAGTCCTGCTCTAACAGTGGCTCATTCATTATTTATAGCGCACATTAGGATACTTTGAGTATGGACAGTGCTACAGAAAACCAATTCTCCTCTTCTTATTGTGTTAATCCTGGATTAAAATTAATGAATTTTATAGCAGAAAGAAAATGAAATAATGCATAAAGCTAATATGACAAATGCAATGGAATTCAGAAAATTAATTTTTAATACTTCTCATTTTGTAACTTCTTCCTGAGTACGGTGTGATGTCTGCTTTTATTCTGTTGTTTCTACAAACCTTGTGGTTAAAAGTCATTACAGTCTGTGGTCTGTCTTCACTAACCTAGCAGCAGGGAAGCTGTCCCGAAATGAAATATGAATTTAACCACAGCAATGAATCAGACTGTCTCACGCCTTCCCACGTACCCTTTGTTCCTGTAATAGCTGTGCTCTTCTCTTTACCTCACTGACAACTTCATGTTCAGGTACATAAAACTAGAGGTTTTCTTACAGCATTGGAACCATAGCACAGGTGACAAAACTCACCCCCATGATGTTTGGCTTTTACAGGACACCATGCCCAACAATAGCAAATTTACGTGATTTCCAGTATGATTACAGCACTTAGCAGAATAGAGCAATGCCATCTGCAAATAAGAAGTCTTACTACATTTTAAGATATTTAACTCATAAAAATATGTTCTGTGACTACTTAAGTATATTAGAAACCAAAAGCTCCAATAAATTTAAGGCATTTAATAATTTGTCACCATTTATAACCATTTATTCTTCTACATTTTCAATTTTTATTTTTACTAAACATGTCATACATGTCTACAAAGTATCTTGATTTTATTCACCCTACACTCCTTCTCCAACACACCTATGACCTCCATCTTACCTTCTCTGCTACTCCATGACCTCCTTGTTTATTAATTTTTAACTGATTGAGTCCAATTAGTGCTGTCTATGCATGCATGTGTCTGCAGTCATCCATTGGACCATAAGGAAACTGCTGGTGTCTACATTCCTAAAGAAAGGGGATTCTCCTTTGCTTGGGAGCCAAAACTTCCTCAAATAACTTCTTATTTAGAGGTGGGGCCTGGGGAACGCCTCTCTGATCCAAGCTGGTCTTTTTAGCTTTCTTCATCTTATGCAGACCTTGTGTAGCTCAACATACGTGCCATGAGTTCATGTGTACAACAACCATGTCTTGCTCAAAGGATAGCATTTTGTGCAACTCCTCATCTCCTGGACAATGCATTCTTTCTGCTTCTTTTCCACAGTGTTCCCTGTGTCTAGGGAGGATGGTGGCCAATGTAGATATCTCATCTACTCAAATAACCATACATAAGAATTAAAAAACTTTGACTGACCAAGGATTGGAACCACACAAATCTATAGACATAAGCATAAATATTTAGAAGACAGTTGACAATAAGCCACTTAGTAAAATAATATGCTAAGCTTTCTCTTTGAGCCTATAATTTCCATAGCCAAGTTTTTGAGCAAATTTATAGTACCACATGTTAATTCTCTTCTGTAGAGAGGGCTTCAAGTCTCATCAAATTATCTACATAAACAATCTTGCCCCAGGGGTCATATTTTGCCTGGAGGTCACCATCAAGCAAAAAAGGCCAAGTGATGGATATGATCATTGATATTTTTGCTCAGCAGCATGCAGGACGTGTTCAAGCACTGGCATAGCTAGTAAGCAAGTAGAGAAAGTTTTCAGTCACTTCAATATTGACTCCTTTATTTCCTTCAAGCAAAATATAGGTCTTGAACAAAAGGTCCTTACCATCTAGTTTTGATGGAAACCAAGACTAGAGACAATAGCCTGTGTTATTCAGGACCTTCCTAAACAAAACTTATATGAAGGCATACCATGCCTGGCACAGAGATTTTTGTTTAAAAACCAATTCAGAATTGTCTATGAGCTACTAGATATTTGTTTTATAATGAACAGCATTGTGTATTATTCAGTGTACCTGTTTTCAGCTTCCATTATTTTTCATTTTATTGAATATATAGAATTTTTTCATATATTATATCTTGATCATGGTTTCCCTCCCCTCTAGTTCTCTAAGTTACTCCCCACCAATCCTACCTTCCAGATCACCACGTTTTCTGTCTTTAATTAGAAAAGAAACAGGCTTCAATAGAATAGTCATAAAGTAAAATAAAAACTAATGCGTTTGAATAAAATAAAGCAATCAAACAGAAAGAGTAGGAGAAATGAGACAAGGAACAGATATCAATGCAGCGATACATTCAAGATTCCCATAGAAACACTAGACTAAAAGCAATAATTTATGCTCAAAGGACCTGTAGAGTTAAAAACAAAAACAAACAAACAAAAAGCAAAACCAAAAACGCTTTATGTAGTAATTTTTTAAAATGACATTTTAAAAAATGTTAAGACCCTGACAGGACATTTGAGACAGGAAATGCCAAAAGATGTTGTTGAGTTAGTTTTCTTTTGGCATCTACTGCTGTGCATGGACTCAACCATTAAGATTAGTCTGTTTCCCCAGTGAAACTCCCTTGGAGAAACCTACATTTTGATTTGTGAGTGGTTATCAATTAGAAGTAGAAATGCAAATGGCTGAGCACTTAAATTTTCAACATCCACAGTAATCTGGTAAATGGAAATGAAAAAATACAACAACAAACAAACAAAGAAAACCTTCTAAAGACTGTGTAAATTACTGTGGTGGATTCCCAGAAGGATGAGAACCAAGCTACCTTAACGTTCAGCTATAGCGCCAGGCATGGTGGCGCACGCCTTTAATCCCAGCACTCAGGAGGCAAAGGCAGGTAGATTGCTGTGAGTTTGAGGCCATCCTGGTCTACAGAGTGAGTCCAGGACAGCCAAGGCTACACAGGGAAACAGTGTCTTGAAACAAAACAACAACAACAAAAAAGAGATACAGCTATAGCACTCTTGGGCATATACCCAAAAGATGCTTCATCATGCTACAAAACACACTTGCTCAACCATTTTCATTGCTCCTCTATTCCTAATAGACTGAAATTGGAAACATCTTAAATGTCACTCAGCAAATGAATCGATAAAGAAGATGTGGTACATCACAGAATGTAATATTACTTGGCCATTAAAAAAATGTAATTTGCAGGAAATTGATAGAACTAGAATACAAAAGACATTCTGAGTGAGGTAAATCAAACCCAGAAGGAAAAAAGCGATTTGTTTATATATGAATGTTGGCTGTTGATTCAATGAAACCAAGCTACAGTCATAGAACTACAGGTGTGAGGTATAAAGGAAAGGGGGTAAGATAGATCTGCCTATGAGAAGGAAATAGGATAGATAGCTATGGATGATCTGGGAATGGAATAGAACCAGGAGGTTGTGCAGGGAGGAGGAGGAAAGATGGGAATGAGAGAGGGAATGCAGGGAAAGATATCTAAAACTAAGGATCATTTAAGGGGTGGTTTGTAAAACTAATATAGTAGAAGCTCCCTAAAATAAATACATGCATAAAGGCAATCTAAATGAAATTACCAAATAATGGACAAAAAAGAGCCCCAGCTGGAAATCTCTTGTTAGCAAATGAAGCTTCCATTTCCATAACTGGGTTACATGTAACCGAGCTGTTGGTCACTACTCTCCACAAACTGATGGCAAGGCCCTGTTGCTGAAGACAACACCTGCACAACTCACTGAGCATGGAAAAGTCAATATGGTACCTACACAGAGCCTTCACCCACATGCTCTAGTGTTTTGGGTACAGGAAGAACAAACGAGAAACAAATACCAACCAAGCTACAAGTCCTTTGACCTACAATGCTGTTCTTCCTGTAAGATAAACTAATGCAATGGGGGCCCAAAGCCTATGGAAATTACCAATCAATATATGATTTGACATAAGTCCTCTTCCATAAAATGGAACTTATATGCAACATTGTTTGGGTGATCAAGATCCTGAGACTAAATTCCTCAGACACCTATGGGAAAACAAAACACTCCTGTTCTTCTAAAAGAATGTAGCATAAACTAACTCCTAATGGTATTCTGCTAAACTCGGAGATCAGCATCTTATGTTAACATCATCAGAAAAGTTTCCCCTTACATCAGATATGTAGAAACCTACAGCCGGACAATATACAAAAAGTGAGAGACATAACAATGCTCAGTACAAATTAAATGTCTCCATCAAATACCTCCCCTTAGGGCTCAAAGAACCCTACACAAGAGGAGGTACAAAGAGTGTAAGAGTTAGAGGAGATGGAGAACGGGAAGGAAGCCAGAGCCTCTAAGCCAACAGGATGCACAAATACTTACCTAGACTCAGTCAGCAAGCACAGGACCTGCACTGGTTCACACCAGATGGGGTCCTAGAGCTGAGAGAAGTGTACACATACCCCCTTACAGATTAATTATTTTTAAATTACCTTTGTAATTAAAATATTGTATTTAGCTTACAAATTAGGGGGTCTCCATAAAGAATTTTCTTTTTAAATATATTTTATTAATTTATTCATATTACATCTCAATTGTTATCCCATCCCTTGTGTCCTCCCATTTCTCCCTCCCTCCCATTTTCCCCTTACTCCCCTCCCCTATGACTGTGACTGAGGGGAACCTCCTCCCCCTGTATATATATGCTCATAGGGTATCAAGTCTCTTCTTGGTAACCTGCTATTCTTCCTCTGAGTGCCACTAGGTCAAATATGGGGCACTAGAGTTCGTGTGAAAGTCAGACCCTACTCTCCACTCAATTGTGGAGAATGTCCTGTCCATTGGCTAGATCTGGGTAGGGGTTCGAAGTTTACTGCACGGATCATAATGAATGAGTTAAGCCAGAAGTAGAAAGAACCAAATGGTGTATACTCACATATATCTGGACACTAGCCCAAGGGTCATGTCCCATGAAAGTCTTCATTCACCAGGAAAGTGGGACTGAGGGGAGGACATACTATTGGAATTCTAGGTGAGAGAAGCATGGGAGAATGGGGAAATAGAAGGATCCAGAGGGTTCTAGAAACCTACAAAAAGAACATTGTGATGGGCGGATCTGGGCCCAGGGGTCCTGCATAAAGGATTTTCATAATCCTCAGTTTTTATTAATACACTTCTTACCTGTTCCTCACCCCCACCTCCCTGTTCCCATTCACACTTAAGACTGTAGTTCCCAGTGTTCTCCTCCAAGCCTTTTCAAATCCTATGTGCCCTACTATTCCCTTGAATTGTGTTTTAATTGAGTTTTAAGACATTAGGATTTCACACATCTTTCATTTTCTTAGCGGTCTCTCCTCCAGCAGTCACCCTGTCTCCACTGCTATTGTTCTCCCTAGTTCTGCTTCACCTATAGCCCACTATCCTCCTCTTCCTTAAATATCTCCCACTCAATCACTATTTCTCATTTCTTTACTTCCACGTGTACTCAAGTTGAATACACACAACCAGAGGTTTGAACGCAGGATACACATGAGACAGAACGAGCAATGTTTCTCTTTATTTGTCTAGGTTAAATCACTCAGCATTTTTTTCCTAGCTTCATCCATTTGCTATGTTTGTATACATTGGTATTGTTTTAATTTTCCCTTAAATATGAAAAAATCCATTATGTCCCTGTACCTCATTTTGCTTGTCTGCCCATCAGCTGATGGACAATAAATTGAATCCGTTTCCCATAATGAGCATGGGCGGCTGCTGTTTCTGTAGTACGACATAAAGTCCTTTGGGTATATGCTGAGGAGTGGGATACCTGAGTATCGTGGAAGAGATGTATTTCTGGTTTTACAAAAATCCTCCAGACTGATTTCTAGTGCTACTGCACTGGGTTACTTCCTCACCGACAGATTATGAGGCTCCCCCTTCCCCACATCTGTTTGCTGTCTTTTGAGCTTCTGATGATGGCCATTAACAGGGTGACACAAAATCCTACAGTCACTTTAAGCTGCATTTTCATGATAGTGGAGGATTTTGAGCCCTTTTTATTATGTCCAGTGGCCAATGTATTTCGTCTTTTGTGATAGGCCAATTTTAAATGTTATTGTTTTCTTTATGTTTTGTGGTTCTCTTAATGTTATGTGCCCTTTGCACATACTTGGCACCGATCCTTGGCTGCCTGCATAGCTAGCAGTGATTTTTTTTCTCTCACTCTGTGAGCTGACTCTTTAATAAGCTAATAATTTGCTTTACTTTATGAGAGCTTTGGAGTTTCATGAGATCACACTTATCAGTTTTTCTCTTATTTCATATACTGATTGGTGTCCTATTCAGAAGGTCTTTTTATGTATATATAAGTTGAAATGTACTATTTACTTTTTCTTTTGTCCCCTTCAAAATATTGGTTCCTGTGTAGAGATACTAGTTAGGTTTTGTACGTGAAGGGGGATAATGCAATTTTAAATTATCTTTATATTATCATCCATAGCTCAGCAAGTAAGAATTTGTTTTGTGAGTTTTTCAAGGCAATTCAGTCAAAGGAATCTACATGAACAAAGAAGAGTTGGAACAAAACCAGGCCAAGAAATGAGAGAGTGCACTTTAAATTAAATTTAAGGGATTGGGTTTCCCTTATTTTAAACATTAACATATTTTGTTTCTCAACTTAAAGATAATGATTAATATTTAAAACTGAATATTATAAAACAACTGTCCAGTTTTTAAGTTCATTATGTTTATAATGCTCACAGACTCTAATAATTACTATTTATTCCCAATTTGCATGTACAGAAACTGAAGCAACTTAACTAAGAAAAACGAGCAGAAAAACTAGTTGACAAAGTCAATTGTCTAATAGCACAGAACCTCAGCAGCCTATTACACTTTTTATACTATGTTATCTGTTTATATTATGCAGATGTTAGTTTTTACATCTTTAATATTTCACTTTCTAGCCCATATGATATAAAGTGGATTCGTGGTCTCATGCTGAGCCAGTGCTCTACCACTGAACTTATTGCACAATCCTACCAATATGGCTCACCAGAAAATTATTGAATTACAAAATCATTTGGTGGCTTGTTAATCTGTTAGGCAATTTTAACAATGTTGACATTTGGAAATTTTCATTTATATCATATTTTCCTAATATTCATAGTTTCCCATTGTAAGTGAGAAGCACAAATAAACACAGATGACAGAGGACAAATGTTATAATGTGCTAATTATGGAAGTGCTCGGAGTCTTATACAATCCATTACCTGAAGAGCCAAGGACCAGCTAACAGAACATAGAAAAATGCCTTTTAGAGCATTATGGAAATGTTCTAGTCAAGTTGGTAAGTGCAGACATAATGCGTGTCTGTGTTGGCAGACTGTTGGTTGCCATTATTTCTTTTTCATTGAAAGGCAATACATCTTTGGTTTACTCTTTAGTATCATTTCATGAGACAGGTAAAGGGGAGACAGACCTCTAATTAATCACATTGATGTAAAAAGTGTCTTCAGTGTCTTAAAGAAACTGATATGTATATACAGAAGAAGAAAATAAGTAAAAGGAGCAGGAAGAGGCAGAAGAGAAGGAGGAAAGAAGGAGGAGGAAGAGGAAGAGGAGGAAAAAGGGGAAGAGGAGGAAGAAGAGGAAGAGGAGGAGGAGTAGAATGAGAAGGAGGAGGAAGAGGAGGAGAAGAAGGAGAAAGAAGCAGCTTGCAGACAAGAGTCTCCCAGGTCAGGTCTATAGTGAGAGCTGAGCAAAAGCCTGAAAGGGTTTGGGTGCGCAGAGTCCTGTGACTCATTTGTGTACAACAGAAACCTGAAGCAATGGCAGCAGATTACTCCTCAACTGGAGTACTGTGGTGCCAGTTTGCTCAAATAACTTAATAGGAAACAAAATAATATTCTTTGAGCATAAATGTGTCATAGGTTCCCACAAGGAGGTCAGTTATGAAAAACCAGTCACATGAAGAATTGGCCCTGCCCAACAATGAGACTTATCCCCAAAGTCCATAAGGCTGCTCACAATCACTTATAACTCAAATTCCATGGCACCCAAAGGCCCCGTTTGACTTTCCCAAGCATTTCATGTCCATGGTACATGTGGATCCATGTAAGCAAAACAACTTTTACACATAAATATTTTAATGCCCTCATTGGAGAGCTGCTGGCAAAAACAGAGTCAGGCTTTTTTTTTTCTGGTATCTCAAGCATGTTCCAGGACAGACCACACTCAAAAGCATTCCAAATAAAGTGGACTAGACATTACACTTATGTGAAGGACAGAGAGAGAGAGAGAGAGAGAGAGAGAGAGAGAGAGAGAGAGAGAGA
>OU015753.1:102013255-102036263 GCA_907169655.1 Acomys percivali
AGAGAAAGGGCCATATCTGAGAGAAGTTGGGGAAGGAGTGACTATGGTCAAAATGCACTGAATGAAATTCTCAAATAAATAAAATTGCTTTAATCTTAAATTTCATTCTAATGGGAAGTAATTATGCAGAGTTTCTGATAAAAGAGAACTGGATATTTCAGATTTCAGGCTTAGGAAACCTTGCTTATGGCCAGATTCAGACCTACAGTCACCCTTTCAATAGCTTCAAATAAAAATTTATGGAGGACTCAGCTAGTAGATAAAGCAAATGTCCACCATAAAATCACAACACATCCACTAGTAATTCATTGTCTTTGCTAAATAATATGGTAAGGACAGCCAAGTCAGTCAGAATTCAATGCTAATTTCAACCTTCGTATCTGAAATGTTTTCTTCTCTCACATGCCATCACAGTAAAAGCCTCATATTTTGAGTGAAGATTATATAGTACATGCTCACTTCTCCTTTCTTTTCAACGCAAACCACTTTTCGGTGCATCAGTATATCTCTTGTCTCTCCGGTTTTGATTCTTGTCTAAAATGATCTGGGGAAAATAAGCTACAGTGCAGTTAGCCTGCAGGGAGCATGGGAGGTGGCGTGTGTTCTTTTTAATGTGTTATGTTTGAACAAGAACTTTTGCTTAGCACTTGGTCATTTAAGACACTGCCTTAATGGATGGAGAAGTGGCTCCAATGCCATCAGTCACTTAGCAAAACATCAGAGAGTTAGTGTCCTGGGACAGGTCACACACACAGCCTCCCAGAACCATTTAAACAACTGCAAGTAAATTACCTTGAAGGAAACCAGGAGTGCAGAGAGACAGCAGAGTGTCACTGTTAAGACAGCAGACTGCAAATTAGCAGCTTGGACAGACGTTGTGCCGTTCAGTAGTTTGTGGCTTTTGTCAAAGCATTTCATCTTCATCCAGAGGACAGCATTATTCACCAGCTTACATTATTAAGACGGTTCCATGATGCCACACACATTAAAGGACTCACGGCAATGGCTGTCACATGGTGAATGCCACTCTATTGAACAATCACTAAACAGCACTCTGTGTGCAATGGAGGAGGAGGAATATGAGCGATAACGGAAGGAAATACCTTGGCAAGTTAAATATAATTCAGCGTGGCGCACACTGATACTTCAGACACAATGATTCTGTCCCAGTTATTCCATGTGGAAAGAGAGAACACAAATGTTTCAGTAGTGTCTAACTCCAAAAAAAAAAAAAAAAAAAAAACCCAAGTATTTGGCTGAGACAACATGAATGAATAATTTTCAAGATAAGTACAAAATTTAAATATTTAATCAGACATTTCTTAAAAATGAGAAAAAGGGGATTCTAATGGGGGCTGAAATAAAGGCAAAAGGAATTTTAAATGTCCTGTTCACAGAGCAGAGCAACCGTCTTCTCACAGTTCCTGCTGCTCCTGCAGCTCCTGCTGTTCCTGAGAATCTATATCAGTTACAGCCAAGTCAGCCTCAGAGCCCATTGCATAGCAAACAGGAAACCCAAGGTCACCAAGAACATCGCACCTTCTATTAAGATAACACCGGTTACCTGTGCAGTCTTTTACAATGGAGTATGGTAGAAAAGGAGGTGCTAATTCAAGGACTAATTTAGAGTGGATGGTGATGTAGGACAGAGAGATGAGGAAGGGAAAACAGGAAATCACAGAGTCCTTCTCCTGCAGAAGACCTGTGTTTAGCTTACAGCTGTTGCTAACTATAGGATCTGGAGCCAGTCAAGGAAGACATAGCCCTTTCCTTATAGCTGATACCTTAACACAGATGGCTCATTTGTAAAGATTTGAAAGACAAAGAAAAGCCAACTGTCACCAAGTACAATTCACTTCATGCTTGAATCGGCAGAATGTGTTTCAGACCCCTGAGACCACAATTTCATGAGGGATATCTGCTGTTTTAGGACTCCTGAAGTGGGAAAAGAACAGGCTCTCCCTCTGCGCCGTGAACCTTCTGTTCTTAGTAAGTCAGAGCCAAGGGAAGTGTCTGCAGAGCAGCCAATCCCAGTGATGCATGTCTGCTCTGCCCCTGCTACAGGACAGTCACTTTCTCCAGTCACATGTACTTCAAGTTTCAAGGAATACCTGTTTCCCAGTTTCTGAAGCTAAACAATAATGCATTTCCATGACTTGGTCTGTAGTAAGCCCCATTGTTAACCCTCACTACTCTTTTTTTTTTTATTAATTTATTCTTGTTACATCTCTATGGTTATCCCATCCCTTGTATCCTCCCATTCTCCCCTCCCTCCCATTTTCCCCTTATTCCCCTCCCCTATGACTGTTCCTGAGAGGGATTACCTCCTTCTGTATATGCTCATAGGGTATCAAGTTTCTTCTCGGTGACCTGCTGTCCTTCCTCTGAGTGCCACTAGGTCTCCCCTGCCAGGGGACATAGTCAAATGTGAAGCACCTCTCTACTCTTGAAAAAGCATTTCCTGTAAAGAAATGTGGGAGGAGTAGTGGGAATCTATGTGAGAGAAATCAAAAATCTGTATTAACATGATTAATAAAAAATTACACTTTCTTGAATCGATATTCACTGTGGGCTACTTATAGAGTGCGATGCTTCTCTTTTTACAGAGATTGTAATAGCCACCTTCAATTTCCTTTTCCCAGTAATACCCATTTCCTCAAAAATTGATTCTGAAAATGCCCAGCGGGCTTATTCACACATTTGTTTGTTTTTTTTTCTTTCTAACTTCACCTTCATGACTTCAAAATATGCTTTTGCTACAAGACCTGATCACTTCATCTAATAGAGCAGGTGGCCTCTGGTAATAATGCAAAGTAAATAGCTATGTTTGAACAACAATGATGGCTCCTTGGTGAAGAAGATACCACAGCACTAAGAATAAATAACTTTGAGACAGTCATAAGTAATTGTCTTACATTGGGTGCTTGCAAAGCCCACTACTGTCCACCATTTATAACAGGGATAAAGAGTGAAAAAGGACCAGGCATGTGAACAGAAACAAAAGAGAGGAGACTTCTGGACAAGAATGTTTCCTATGTCAAAGGTAGCGCAAACCTTGGGTGACATAGTGATTTAAATACAGAAGTCTACTCTAGGTTCAGTTTCTAACCAGGTTCAGAATAAGAAAAGTAGTTTGAATTTGAACTAAAAACCTACTTTCTTTTGCAAGGTAATAATATGAACTAAGCATCATATGATGATACTTTTGTTATCTCTCTCCCCCCCCCACCCTCTCGCTCTTTCTCTTTCCAGGATTGACATCTTTAAGCATATATTCTACTACAACAATATACTCTCAGTCACTAAAGTTGGTTTAATGAAATTTTTCATAGTGGCTATCTGTTAGATATATAAAACTGACTGACATTTGAAGAGTTGTATACAAATCAATCTTTTTCCTAAGATTAGTAAAGTGAATAAAGAAGGTTCAACAGTGTTGGGTTGTGGTCATATGTAGCTGAACATAGGAAAGCCAGCATTGCAAAGATGGAATGTTATATGTTATTTCAACAATTGCTTTGGAAAGAGTCATGTTAAGGAATATTTATGGATAATGTATATGTGTTGTATTTTAATTTTTCCAAGCTCCAATTTATATTTTGAAATAAAATTTATTATAATATATATATATATATATATATACATGAATTTTGCTCAAGCCAATAATAAAGTATTCAGATCACATTTTAAGTGTATTATATAGTAGAACATCAAATTATTATACCTCATTTGTTGTCATTCTATAGATGCAAATAATTAGTTTCATAATCATGTTATTATGTCTATACCATTTAATACTGAAACAGAAAAATTCTGTATACATTTTCTCATTTTCTTGAATTGAGCTCTGTATGGAGATCATGGTATCAGCAGGTCTGAGTTTTCATTGACAAAGAATTGTGTGGAAGAGAATTAAGAAGCCATGAAAATTTGCGTATTTCTATTTTTTATTTCTTTAAGATGTCTAAAAGTATTGTCAGTGCAATGTGTTCTAATACTGGTTCATAGCCATCTGTCTTAAAACTACAACACACATTGAATTATTTAATTAGTTTTATACAAGACAAATTATATGCTTTATGTTTTCCAAATCAGAACAACTATTATCAGCACATTTGATGAGGCTCTTAACAGATACCAAATTGTTTAATCCATGCTACTTGGCATGCTGCAGAGATTATTTTGTGGTAGTTTTATTAATGTTTATTATTTGACTGCTTGTGTTCGTACATATCTATCTACATAATGCCTGCAGGCACACGTACAATGCCATGTGCAAACCCAGTGGAGTAATTTCTCTCCATCCTTTTGTGGGTGTCAGGGCTCAAACTCAGGTCACCAGGCTTACACAGCAAACGCCTTCATCTGATAAGGAAGTTCACTGGCCCTGTGGTATTTCTATGCAGATCAGCTGAAAGTCAGTTGCTTTGGACAAGAGCCCACAGCACACAACAGATATTTAAGGTTTGCCTCTTTGATAAAAGGTAAGAATTACACACTAAAAAGGCCAAAATATTTCTTTTTCCTTTCTCCAAAGGTCAGGCCTCATTATATCTATATTGCTACGTTAAAGTTATGGTTAAATATTGGTTTTTGCAGTGTTTTGGCTGTTAATCAGCATCTCCATGAAATGTCAGAATCACGGCGAATCCAAGATGGCAGCAAGCAGTGTGGACCGTGTTTGGAAGTTCCAGTGAACAATTCAGGGAATTGCACAGATTTCTGAGCCAGGAACACCAAGGTCCCAACACCACGGCAGCAGGAGTGCTCCACGGTTCGGAGGGACCAGGGTGCGGAGGACCAGAGTGCCCCTGAACACAGGAGGAGTGCGGATTTTCTCGGAGCAGAGCAGCAGGGGTGGCACAAGCGGCACCAGCGGCAGCGACTGAGGTTTGCAGCTCAGAGCCTTCCAGTGGAGGTGGTTAGTGTGGTGGTTGGTGGGAGTTACTGCGGGAGAGGGGACACTGGACAGGATTTGGGTAGCGTGGTGCCTTGTGACCCAAACTGGACTCGGCGGACAGTTCAGCCCCAGAGTCCCAGGTACAGCTCAGTGCGCAGTGCTGTGGAGACGCTGGCTCAGCACAGCAAGCAATTCTGCTCAAGGCACCAGCTCAGCGCAGCTGCAGTTCACTTGCTGTGACACAGGCTGGGCGGAGCGCTCAGGTACACCTCAGGCACCAGCTCAGCGCATCCGCAGTTCACCTGCTGTGACACAGGCTAGGCGGAGTGCTCAGGTCCACCGAAGGCGCAGCTTAGCGCAGCCGCGGTTCACCAGCTGTAACGCAGGCTGGGCGGAGAGCTCAGTCCCACCGGAGGCGCTAGCTCACATCAACGAGCAGTTCTGCTCAAGACACTAGCTCACCTCAGCAGGCAGTTTTGGGGCACAGACACAGGCTGAGGTAAGCACGCAGATTCAGCCCAGAGACCCTAGCTAGAATTGCCAGGCAGATAAGGCCCAGAGATTCTAGCTGAGCTGTGCACACAGGCCCGGTGGCCCCAAGACTCTGGCTGGACTATGCACGCAGTATAGGCCCGGAGTCCCGGGCTGAATTCAGCGTGCAGTGTGGGTCCATAGTCCCTGGCTGAGCTTGGTGCACAATTCTGCACCGGAGACTTGGGTGGAGCTTGGCGTGCAGTTTAGGGCCAGAGTCCCTAACCGTGCTTGGCAGAAAGATTGGGCCCAGAGACTCTAGTAGAGCTTTTGGCACAGTCCTGGCTCTAAGACTCTGGTTGAACACAGTGTGCAGTTTGAATCCAGAATTCCTGGCTGAGCTGGGTGGATGGTTCAGGCTTGAGTCAATAACTGACCACGGCATGCAGTTTGGCAAAAAGCCCCTAGCTGAGCTTGGTGCGCAGTCCCAGCCCGAAAATTCTGGCTGGACCCGGTGTGAATTTTGAGCCCAGAATTTCTAGCTGAGCTCGGCAGACAGTTCAGGCCCTGAGAGTCTAGCTGAGCTCAGCAGGTGGTTCGGGCCCAGTGTCCCTCACTGGACTTGGCAGGGAACCCAGAAGGCTGTGGATACCTTGACCTGACCCAATGCTCATCCAGAGACTCAGATCGATTGCAGTACACACAGCACAGGGGAGCTGAGGATCACTGGCTGTGAGAGCCCAAAACAACAGGGCTAACCTCCTGCCATCCACAACAGTGAAGCATCAGAGCTTCCAACCTACGGAAATCGTGAGAAAACAAGTGAATCTATCATCAGACTCCCTCCATCCAACTCGGGAAGCTACCCAACAAAAAAAAAAAGCCGGCAAGATGTCTAAAGGACAGCATAAAAGCATACACAAAAAAACCCAAAACAACATGGCATCTCCAGTTTCCAGCTATCCCAAAGAAAACAACCCAGAGAGCTCAAATACAACGGATATACAAGAAAATGACCTCAAATCCTTAGTAAGGAGCATATTAATGGAGGAAACAAATAAAATTCATAATCAAATACAGGAAGATGCAGCCAAACAGGTGAGAGACATAAAAGAAGCACATGGAGTGGAACTGGAAACATTTCAGGAAAATGCAAACGACCAGATAAAAGAAATAAATAAAACGGTTCAAGCTCTGAAGTCCTATAAAGAGACAATGGAAGAAACTCAGGAATATACAAACAATCAGATGAAAGAAATAAAAAAATCAGTTCAAGATCTGAAGATGAAAATGGATTCAATGATAAACACACAGACAGAAGAAAAACGAGAACGTGAGACCTCAGAGAAGGAGGCCAGCAACACAGAGGTGAGCTTTTCTAACAGAATCCAAGAGACGGAAGAACGAATCTCAGGTCTAGAAGATACAATTACAGATCTTGAAGCAACCATTAAAGATAATGCCAAATCTGGAAAACTCCTGACACAAAACATCCAAGAAATTAAGGACACCATGAAAAGAAGAAATCTGAGGATAATAGGCATTGAAGAAAGAGAAGATATCAGACTCCGAGGCCCAGAAACTATTCTTAACAAAATCATAGAAGAAAATTTCCCCAATCTAAAGAAAGAGATACCTATAAACTTACAAGAGGCCTACAGAACACCAAATAGAATTGACCAGAAAAGGAAAACTGCCCGTCACACAATAATCAAAACACAAAACATACAGAACAAAGAAAAAAATATTAAAAGCTGCAAGGGAAAAGGGCCAAATAACATTCAATGGCAAACCTATCAGAATTACACCCGACTTCTCAGCAGAGAACATAAAAGCCAGAGAGCCTGGACAGAGATCCTACAAACCCTAAGAGACCACAGATGCGAGGCCAGACCTCTTTACCCAGCAAAACTATCAATAGCCATTGATGGAGAAAACAAAATATTCCATGACAAAAACAAATTCAAACAGTACCTATCCACAAATCCAAATTTACAGTAGGTGCTAGAAGGAAAACTCCATCCCAAAGAGTCAAGCTACAACCAAAACTACTCAGGAAATAGGTAACTATACCATGGCAAAAACACAGCTACACAAACACTCGATTGGAAACAACATCAAAATTAAGACTTTTAACAGTCACTGGTCGTTAATATCTCTCAACATCAATGGTCTCAATTCTCCAATAAAAAGACACAGACTAACTGAATGGATGCATAAACAAGATTCAACATTCTTCTACATTCAAGAAACATATCTCACCTATAACGATAGGCATTACCTCAGGGTAAAA
This sequence comes from Acomys percivali, assembly GCA_907169655.1. Classification (NCBI taxonomy): domain Eukaryota; kingdom Metazoa; phylum Chordata; class Mammalia; order Rodentia; family Muridae; genus Acomys; species Acomys percivali. The sequence continues at coordinate 102,020,920 of OU015753.1, forward strand.
GGTTGGAAAAAAATATTCCAAGCAAATGGTCACAAGGAGCAAGCAGGCATAGCCATTTTAATTTCAAACAAAATAGACTTTCAACCAAAATTAATCAAAACGGATGCAGAAAGACACTTCATACTCATCAAAGGTAAAGTCAACCAAGATGACATCACAATTCTGAACATCTATGCTCCCAATACAAGGGCACCCACATTTGTAAAAGATCTGCTAAAAAACTTAAATCACACATCGATCCCCACACAATAATAGTGGGAGACTTCAACACCCCACACTCACTGAAGGATAAGTCATTGAACAGAAACTAAGCCGAGAAATAGCATCATTAACCAATGCCATGGGTCAAATGGATCCAATAGATATCTATAGAACCTTTCACCCAAACAAGAAAGAATATACCTTCTTCTCTGCACCCCATGGAACCTTCTCCAAAATTGATCGCATCGTAGGTCACAAAGCAGGCCTCAACAGATACAAGAGGATTGAAATAATACCTTGTATCCTATCAGATCACCATGCTCTTAGGCTGCAATTCAACAACAACAGAAACAAGAAAAAGCCTACACGTATGTGGAAACTAAACAACTCTCTGCTAAATGACACATGGGTCAGGGAAGATATAAAGAAAAAAATCAAGGAGTTTCTGAAATTCAATGAAAATGAGGGAACAACATACCCTAATTTGTGGGATACATTGAAAGCAGTGTTAAGAGGAAAATTCATAGCACTAAGTGCCTTTAAAAAGAAATTGGAAACATCGCACATAAGCAACTTAACAAAACAGCTGGACGACTTAGAAAAAAAGAAGCAGAAACACCCAAAGGGAGCAGACGTCTGGAAATAATCAAACTCAGGGCTGAAATTAACAAATTAGAAACTAAGAAAACAGTCCAAAGAATCAACTAAACCAAGAGCTGGTTCTTTGAGAAAATCAACAAGATAGATAGACCGTTAGCCAAACTAACTAAAAGGCAGAGAGACAGTATTGAAATCAACAAAATCAGAAATGAAAAGGGAGACATAACAACAGACACTGAAGAAATACAAAGAATCATAAGATCCTACTTGGAAAGCATATATGCCACAAAATTTGAAAATCTAAGGGAAATGGACGATTTTTTTTTTTTATCAATTTCACTTGCCAAAGTTGAGTGAAGAACAGATAAACAACCTAAATAGTCCCATTTCCCCTACAGAAATAGAAGCAATCATTGATAGTCTCCCAAGCAAAAGAAGCCCAGGGCCAGATGGTTTCAGCGCAGAATTCTACCAGACCTTCAAAGGCGAGCTAATACCGATACTCTTCAAGCTACTCCAAAAGATAGAATTGGATGGAACATTACCAAATTCATTCTATGAGGCCATAGTCACGTTGATACCTAAACCTCATAAAGACTCAACAAAGAAAGAGAATTTCAGACCAATTTCTCTTATGAACATCGATGCAAAAATACTAAATAAAATTCTTGCAAAACGAATACAAGAACACATAAAGGATATCATTCATCATGACCAAGTAGGCTTCATTCCAGGCATGCAGGGATGGTTTAATATATGGAAATCCATCAATGTAATCCACCATATGAACAAACTGAAAATAAAAAACCACATGATCATCTCTTTACATGCAGAGAAAGCATTTGATAAAATCCAACACCCGTTCATGTTTAAAGTTTTAGAGAGATCGGGGATACAAGGCACTTTTCTCAATATAATAAAGGCTATCTACAGCAAGCCAATAGCCAAAATCAAAGTAAATGGTGAGATACTCAAGGAAATTCCTCTAAAATCGGGAACAAGGCAAGGCTGCCCACTCTCTCCATATCTCTTCAATATAGTACTCAAAGTTCTAGCCAGAGCAATAAGACAACAAAAGGAGATCAAGGGTATCCAAATGGGAAAGGAGGAAGTCAAACTATCCCTATTTGCAGGTGATATGATAGTGTACATAAGTGACCCTCAAAATTCCACCAGAAAACTCCTACAGCTGATGAACAGTTTCAGCAATTTGGTTGGATACAAATTATCTCAAAAAAGTCTGGAGCCTTCCTATACACAAATGACAAGCTTGCAGAGGAAGAAATTAGGAAAGCCATATCCTTCACATTAGCCACAAGCAATATAAAATATCTAGGAGTGACTCTAACTAAGCAAGTGAAGGACTTGTTTGAAAAAAACTTCAAAACTCTGAAGAAGGAGACTGAAGATGACATGAGAAGATGGAAGGATCTTCCTTGCTCATAGATCGGGAGAATTAACATAGTAAAAATGGCCATCCTACCAAAAGCAATCTAAAGATTCAATGCAATCCCTATCAAAATACCTATACATGTTTTTAAAGACATTGAAAGTTCAATTCTGAACTTCATATGGAAAAACAAAAAACCCAGAATAGCAAAAATGATCTTGTACAATAAAAGGTGCTCTGGAGGAATCTCCATACCCGATCTCAAATTGTACTATAAAGCAATAGTAATTAAAACAGCATGGTACTGGCACAGCAACAGGCTGGTTGATCAGTGGAATCGAATTGAAGACCCAGATATGAATCCACACACATATGGTCACTTGATTTTTGACAAAGAAGCCAAATCCATTCAATGAAAAAGGATAGCATCTTCAACAAATGGTGCTGGTCTAACTGGATGTCTATGTGTAAAAAAATGCAACTGGACCCATATTTGTCACCTTGCACAAAACTCAAATACAAGTGGATTAAAGACCTCAACATAAAACCAGAGACATTAAGTCACTTAGAAGAAAGAGTGGGGAAGAGCCTGGAACATATTGGCACAGGAGACAACTTCCTGAACAGAACACCAACAGCCCAGGCTTTAATGTCAACAATTAATAAATGGGACCTCATGAGGCTGAGAAGCTCCTGTAAGGCTGGAGACACTGTCAAGAGAACAAAGCGACAGCCTACAGACTGGGAAAAAATCTTCACCAACCCTACATCTGACAAAGGTCTAATATCCAAAATATATAAAGAACTCAAGAAATTAAACACCACCAAACCAAATAACCCAATTGAGAAATAGGGCTTGGAACTAAACAGAGAATTCTCAACAGAAGAATATCAAATGGCTGAGAAACACTTAAAGAAATGCTCAACCTCTTTAGTCATCAGGGAAGTGCAAATCAAAACAACTCTGAGATTCCATCTTACACCCATCAGAATGGCTAAGATTAAAAACTCAAGCGACACCACATGCTGGAGAGGATGTGGGGAGAGAGGAACACTCCTTCCTTGCTGGTGGGAATGCAAACTAGTGCAACCACTTTGGAAGTCTATCTAGTGCTATCTCAGAAAACTGGGAATAGGGCTTCCTCAAGACCCAGCTATTCCACTCCTTGGAATATACCCAGAAGATGCTCTAGCACACAACAAGAAAATTTGCTCAACCATGTTCATAGCAACCTCATTCATAATAGCCAGATCATGGAAACAGCCTAAATGTCCCTCAGTAGAATAATGGATAAAGAAACTGTGGTACATATACACTATGGAATACTACTCAGCTATTAAAAACAAGGAATTCCCGAAATTTGTGGATAAATGGATTGATCTAGAAATGATCATAATGAGTGAGTTAACCCAGAAGCAGAAAGACTCAAATGGTATATACTCACTTATATCTGCATACAAGCCCAAGGGGCATGTCCCACAAAAGCCTTCCCTTACCAGGAAACTGGGACAGAGGGGAGGACATCCTATTGGGACTCTAGATAAGAGAACCATGTGAGAATAGCAATGTAGAAGTATCCAGTGGGTCCTAGAAACCTACAAGTAGAACTTTATGATAGACAGATTTGGGCCAAGGGGTTCTGCTCAAAATAAGGCAGTAGCCAAGGACAATACAGGCAATAAACTTTAAACCCCTACCCAGATCTAGCCAATGGACAGGACAGTATCCACACTTGAGTGGAGAGTGGGATATGACTTTCTCACGTACTCTGGTGCCTCACATTTGATTATGTCCCCTGGATGGGGAGACCTAGTGGCCCTCAGCGGAAGGACAGCAGGTCACCGAGAAGAGACTTGATACCCTATGAGCATATACAGTGGGAGGTAATCCCTCTCAGGAACAGTCATAGGGGAGGGGAATAAGGGGAAAATGGGAGGGAGGGGAGAAGGGTAGGATACAAGGGATGGGATAACCATAGAGATGTAACAATAATAAATTAATAAAATAAATTTAAAAAATAAAAAAAAAGAAATGTCAGAATCACTTTGCACCTTCCTGAAGAGTTCCCTTACTCTCACCCCCTGGGGTAAGAATCCAGGGTGGAGACAGCTCTCTGTCCCACCTTGCAGTGCACCCAGGAAGGGGAGGGTACATGAGTGATGAGAGGGCAAAATAATTTTCCTCTGAAGCTCTTCTTTACACAGTCTGACCTGAGCACACTCTGAACCACCATGTGCCCTACATCTGGCTCAGAAGCAGTCACTCCAAAGACATAAGGTAAAGCAAGAAAATACTTGGGTATTCTCCGCTCTGTCCCACCTTCCTGATAAGTAAAGACTTTCATGGGACAAGGTACTGTAAGTGATCGAAGCATGGGAGAATGAGGAAATAAAAAGATCCAGAGGGCCCAAGAAACCTACAAGAAGAACGTTGTGATGGGTGGATCTGGGCCCAGGGGTCCTGCTCCAACTATAGCCCTACCCAGATCTAGCCAATGGACAGGAAATTCTTCACAGTTGAGTGGAGAGTGGGGTCTGATTTTCACATGAACTCTGGTGCTCCACCAGAGTTTGACCATGCCCCTGGATGGGGAGGCCTGGTGGCACTCAGAGGAAGGATAGCAGGCTACCAAGAGACTTGATACCCTATGAGCATATACAGGGGGAGGTAATCCCCCTCAGTCACAGTCATAAGGGAGGGGAGTAAGGGGAAAATGGGAGGGAGGGAGTAATGGGAGGATACAAGGGATGGGATAACAATTGAGATGTAATATGAATAAATTAGTAAAATATATTTAAAAAAAGAAAAAAGAAAGAAAATACTTGGTACTTTAAAAACAAGATTGTTGATACCTAAAGCTCAGACTTTGTGAGTCATGCACAAACTTTCAGATTGTTTTTCCAATGCCAGGAAACAAGATCTTGGTGTGAGGGAAAGCTGCTGCACTGCAAACCACAGGGACAGAACAGGCTGCAGGGGAGGTGGAGAGTGTGAACGCCTCTGACTCACTCCCAGGAAGGCAGCTGTCTTCACTGTTACTCTCTTCCTTAGTAGGTAAGTGTCTTACTATTTCTTTCAAAGTATTTCCAGAGCAAGTCAGGGTGTTCTTTACTTCATGCTCAAAGGGTAGTTTCGATATTTTAAAACACACTTTTGTAAAAGTAAAAAGTAGCAGCGTAATGGAAAAGCTGAATTACAGACTTACAATTTGACTTTAGCTGGCTGGTGTCCTTAGTCCTATCCTCTTCCGGCAGTAATCCGGAGTCTGTGCTGTCACCTCTTTAATGTAGGTGAGTTCTAAAGGGAACAGTCAATGAGCAAGCTACTCCCTCGTGTACGTGTTTAACCATGTGAGCTAATTTCCTATTTGCTGTCCTCCAGAGCAGCCTTCATGGTACCAAGAGATGTAATCCCTCAGAATTGCTTCCAGTCAGCCTGGAGAAGTGGCTTTCACGGACAGGGAGTAAGGTGCCTGCAGGCTTCCTGTCAGTTCCAACAGACTTAAGTGGCCAAAGTGAAAAGTTGGCACTGCAGTTACTATTGCTGGACCAAAGTCACCCCTGAGAACTCTTTACAAAACGGACTGAAAGGTTCAGTGGTGTTTCCTACCTGGAAGGGGCCTTGGTAATACTTTGAACATGAAAAGGTATTAACGGCCACTTGCCCTTTAAACCACAGAGGGACATCTGAGCAGAGTGACCTTCCAGCGCAACTTGAGAGAAGCAGGAAATGAGGTCTGAGGCGGGAGGTTCACATGATAAAATGTCCCTCTGGAAGATAACGAAATGCTTCATCCGATGGTAGCCTGAGACACCGCTTAAAACCTGAGGAAATGGCTTCCCCCTTTGAAAAGCTGCTTTATGAAAATAACACGTGGGCATCTTTTCCGGCTGTTTGTCTTTCTCCCTGAATCCTGACGTATTTTCTCTCACAGATGTCAAATTTTAGCAACAAGTGGATAAATTATATTTCTTTTGATACTCCTGAAACACAAGCCAGTGTCTCCAACTCTTTCTAGGGTCACAGAATATTTCCATGTTTCTTTTTTCAATTACAAAGTATGAAACTTAATAATCTTAGGAAACGCATTCTACGAGCCCACCAATTGTATTTGGTCTCACGTATTTCCTCACAACCTGGCTGGACGTGGAAAGTCTAAATGACCAAGCTGAGAGAGAGAGACTTAAAGTACTGGGCCTCAACTGTGGAAGCGGGCGTGTCTCTGAACATCTGGATCCATTGTGCAATGTGTGCAAATGGACGCCAGTTTATTCACACAGGTCTCAGCATACCCAGACTAGCAGGTAATTAAATCTAAAACATTCCACCTCTTTTTTTTTTCATGCAAACATAATTTTCAAATACTTTAATGAATACTGGTGTCTGTGTTATTTCTGCCTCTTAGCTGACCTTTCCACTTCAAGAAGTGTCTTGGGAATGAGGAAACAGAAATGGCTGAAGAAAACAGGAGAACACCAAGAAGCTGGGCGTTATGGTGCGAGGGGCTGGTGATGCTGATAGCTGTGCTGCTTCAAACTCAGAGAGCAGTGTGGTACAGTCCTAGCAGAACATAAATAAATATTGTCTCTAATGCTGCAAAACAAAGTAGCCAGCATGAGGTTAGGGAGAAGAAATCTCTGTTACAGTTCCTAAATCCTGACCCTTCCCCTTTTAGACCCACGTCCAGAGCCCGAACCATCACTGTCACTTCTCTAGCTTTCACTGGCTTAAGAGACCCACATGTAGACGAGACGATTCCTCCCATTTAAAGGCCCTACGTCAGGCCAGTCTATTTTTCTGTCACTTAGCTGAACATAATTATGAAATTATTCTGCTACTGAAGTCTAGAAAATCCTCTTTTGAGACACATTCAAGTTTGGTTTATTGGGCTGTTATCTGATGTAGCCATGATTCTGTAACATTGTCATGTGATAGTGACCAGGCTACTGCAGACTACTCAAAGCAGGTGTGAATACTCACAAGACTCCCACAAGATGGCGCCTGCTGATACTCCTTTATAGGACAGGTAGATTCCAGCCACTGTGTATCCTGTGCCCACTCCCAAGTATGCCTAATGTTCCTCCAGCTTCTTCCAGTTTGAGGACGTGATAGTGTGTAGAAGAGGTCAGAGATGAACTGAAGAGAAGCCCTATGTGTGTGTGTAACTTTTAGGGTGCCGTTATCTATGCTGGCTAGGACTTTGCAGTGATAATAAAGTTTTAAGATTACTCATGCATAACTCTAGGAACACCCTAACAGAGAGAGTTACCTGTGTTCCATTGCTTGTCCAGGATCCTCTCTGAGGGGTCAAGTTGGCAATCACAGCTAACCATCAATAGTCTTTGCGTGTCATTCCACATTTTAGTCATCCTCACAGTAACATCCTCACAGTGATGTACATTCTATTTCCTTCCACAGAGACTAGGAAGCTGAGTTGACCAAGGCTATTCACATTTTTAAAGTTACATCTTTTTCATTATAAATATTATACTCTTAAACATTCCAAGGTATTCTTTCCTCTAAATCAAGGAAAACGAGATCCCAAAGAGTACCTATGTTTAATTATCATTTGGTTTGCTGGCTTTGGGTGTACAGTGGTGCCAGGGTAGATTAAATATGGTAAAATGATGGTCCTGGAGCTGAGAAATAGAATCTAAAGAGGATCTTTGGTATTTTTCAGTTGTGTTTACGTCATTTAGTTTTGCTTTAATTATATAACATTCCTTCCCCTGGTGGTATGAGCCCTACAGGACACCTTCCTGTCTGCTCCCTCTGGCTCTTCTGGGCTGGATATGAGTCAGTCTGCTGATCTTGGTTTGTTGTTAATCTTACGGAAAACCTGTTTTGATTAATATTTAAAGCACCCTAGGGATTGCTTCCTGTTTTTCTTAAGCTGTCTACCCTTTTACTATTATCTCAAAGATGATTTGTTGGGCATGAGGGTTTGTATTGTTTCTGATACTCTAAGAAAAGCAAGCACAGCCCTGTTTTTCAAATTGCTCTACTCAGGAAACTGGGAGGGAGCTTTTGAGTATTATTTCAGTTACAGAAAAAAATACACTATGATTCTTTTTAAAGTATTTGAGTTTCCCAAGTAAAATATTCCATTTCTATTACTTCACCTTTATGCGGGATATGATTTGCACTTCTATATCCCTTAAATAATATATTGGAAAACCTAAACTAAGATGTATAATTGAATCTATAATTTGTTGCACATATTTGAACCCACATCTGAACTCTGAGTGTTGGCTGTGTTACTCATGTCTAAGTTAGAGATACTAAGGGAATGTTATATGATAAGTTCTATAATTTGGATATGATAACATTAAAACAAAACATCTAATCCCCATCCTAGACAAAGGAGACAAACACACTCTTTATACAATAAATAACACCAGTTTTATAAGTGTATTACAAAAACTATGAAAATACTGAAATGCTGTATTAAGACTCCCTAATACATAGCACCAATAATCTCAACAACCTTGTACAAGAAGAAATGAAGGAAACACATACTTAAGGCAACCATTCTTCACCTATGAGCAACAGGTGATTCAGGAGAGATGCCGAAAGTTGGCAATAACTGGGCATGCTCAAACATGAGTATGTTGTGAGGGATCATTGTCTGCTAAAGCCGGGGACACTTAAAGGTGATAAACCACTAGGGAAAATGGCCAAACGGCAATCAGATGCAAAAAGAGAGGCTGCTTAGATGGGCCTAGAACCTCCACTATTTGATAATCTGTTGAGAAAGGATGGTTTATAAAAAGAAGGGATGTTTTTACACGAGTTTTCAAGGAACACGATGGTGACATTAACTAAGAAAGATGCCTGAAGAAACAGCAATGTTAGGTTGTTCATGAAATCCTTTAAGCTCTTCCATTACTCTATGACTAACACCATCGTTTATCCTTTAGTACTAATTTTTTTACACCAAAGGTTCTTTGAGTAATAGGTGATTTCAGTGTCTTTGTTTAACCTTTGCTGATGTCTTACGTTAAAATTTAAGTGAACTGATAGGAGTCATTCAGACAGAATTTGAGTTTGGTGTGAGACTGTAATTATTGACAATTGGTGTTTGTTTAGAAACAATACATATTAAACTTTATTTAGATTAGCTTGAAAACTTAAATTATACATTCTAGAAATGTGTAATCTAATAGCCAGAGCAAAAATGATAGCAGAACTTTGAAATCAACTTCAACAGTTCGAAACATGCTTCAACATATCCAATAAAGTATCTTTTAAAACTGAGAAACTCTATGAAACTGTCTTCTTACTTGAAAGTTTGAGGTAAAAATAATTCCTCATACCAATGCTTCCAAAATAAAAATAAAATAAAAACAATTGGAATATTTAATTATCCTTTTAACTAGTGTAAACATTAAATCACCAATTAAAACCCTTTCTAAACAGGAAAATATCAATATTAAAACATTATTCATGAGTTGTACCAAACACAACAGAAAGAATACTTTAAATTATATATATATATATATATATATATATATATATGTTGAGTTTCATATGTAATAAGGAAAGATATTTCCAATTCAGATTATGAGACTAAAAAATATTACCATGAGAAAGAGCAACTTACACACTAACCAATCTTCTCTATGAACACAGATGTAAAAATACTCCGAGAAATATTAACAAATAATTTCAGAAAGCACAATGGATAAGTTGTCACCATCCATAAAATTATATGACATCTTTCTACTAGATTAATTCTACTAAATTAATTTGGCCTTAAAACACTAAACAAAATGACAAACATAATTCTGGCAATAAATGTGTATAATGTATTTGTCAAAGTTCAATAGACTTAAATAGTAAGGGAATTACTTTACAGAAGGAAGCTAGACATTTTTATGCATAATAAGCCAGAGCCATTATCACACATAACTTAAAATTTTCAAAATTTTCTTAATATCAGCTGGAAAGAAAAGAAGCCTTTTACATTGGCATAGTACTCTTTACATCCTTAGAACAAATATAGAATATGCCCAAAAAAATGAAATTAAGATGGAAAAAAGAAAGTCATTATCTTCACCAATTGTAATTGTTTCATTAGCTACAAATAAAATTGAAAACAAATGTCATAGAAAATACAAGAATATTAAATAAATAAGTTAACAATGGAATTTAGTAATGGATAAATATCATTGCCAAGTATGTTCCCAGAGTACTAGTTTTGTCAGTCTAAAATCCACAGGTTTCAGTAGCTCCAAAATGAGGTACCTAGATATATAAATATGTATGACTCACACAGTTATGTGACATTATACAAAGCTGCTGAAGAAAGTTTAAATATATGGGAGCTACCATACTGATGCATCAAATGTTTCAACATTCATAACGATGTCAATTCTCCCAAAATAATCTATAAATTTAATGTGATTCAAATTAAAATGCCAACATGTTTATATAGCAGTTGACAGCCTACTTTAAAATTTGGTTGGAGATGCAAAAATGTCATGGATAGTTAAACACTTTCAAGGGGAAAAATAAGGTAAGGTAGACTTGTTCAAATGTTTCTTAAGATTTATGGTTAAGTTATGCTAAGAATTATATTAATATAAGATTAGAAGAATTAGACATTGAAAAGGAGTCCACATACAAAATTAGATTATGACATGAAAATGGGGGAAATTGTTAAAATAATTGTTCTAAGATAGGTGACAGGTAATGTTGAAAGACAACTGATCCTTCATGAACAACAAAATAATCTAAATTTTAATAATATTAAATAAAAATAGATGAATTAAATATATTTGCAAAAACAGAGAATGATAATTTATATCATGATTTATCATATATCTTTCAAAAACCACTAAGGAAACTGCAGTAATTTTAACCAACTTAGTAATTTAAACTTTTGTCAAAATGCAAAAAGGACACAAAATGTTAAGCTTTTATAAAACATATGACTAAATACAACCAACTGTAATCAAGTTACTGCAATCTTATTACAGGCCTGATTCCTACAAATATGTTTATTTACTTTGTCGTTTATGGGGATAATGTCGGTAAAGTACATGTATTATGCATATGTGAAGGTCAGTGCACAACACTGGAGTCAGTTCTCTATTTCAACCTATACTTAGCTTTTTGCCTTCCAACTCAGGTCTTTATGGTTGCAAATGTCTTCATCCTCAGAGCCATCTTGCCAGCCCTAAAGCCGAGATTGTGATGTTTCATTCTCTGTGCTTTCAAAAATTGTTATCCATTTCATATAGTAGCTTTGATTGTTTTGAAGGAGCCGTTACTTAAAATGATGACATACTCCAGACAGTATGGGTACTCAGCATAGCCTTTGTCAGAACACCAGAACTGACGCAGAAACAATAATCAAAGCTGGAAGGAGAACAAGGATTAGCTACAGTAAGTGCTGCTCATGGAGAAGGTACCAGACTGGTACTGGCTGGTACAGGACTGAGAGAGAAAGGAGGATGAAAAGAGGAAGGAGGGAAGGGTTGGGTATTTCTGAACAAACGAGTGGAGAGCATTTAGTGACAAATAGGCAAAAATAGAAACTCAGTGAGTAGAAAGGTTACCATGCCAAGTTCTTAAAAGATTAAGGAGGAGAATAGTGACTCAAGAGGTGCATCAGTATTTTTCAAAAAAAAGGGGGGATGGGGGACGTTCTTCCCCAAAAGACCAGACAGACTGCGAAATGGGTCATAGGGAGGCTTGGAGAAGTATAGTCTTTTCTGTTGTTTTCTTCTCCTACTTACACTTTCTCTTACTGACCCATGCAAAAGAACACAAAAAGTGAGCTAATGAGTAGAGAGCTATCAATTCAGGGGCAACTCGTTCTCAACAGGGGAAACGCAAACTAACTAGGACTGGAGGTAAAATTCAGGGGCGGTTAACACTCCAGCATACAGGAATTGCAAACTTACATAGCAAAATATGTTCATGCTACCTCCTTACCAAGTCATAACCAGGTCACAAAGTATTGCACTGAAATAAATACAATGAGAAATATATTGGTTACATTCCTCATTGGTGTGATCAAACACCCAACAAGAAGCACCCTCTGGTAGGGAAGGTTTGCTTTTGCTCACATTTAAAATGGCTTATAACCCATCAGGCATGGAAGGGAGGAAGACGGCCACATTGCACCTGCAACTCAGCCAAAATAAAACAGTCTGGAAATAGTACTGTCAGACCATAAAAGCCTCAAGACTGGTCCCTGGTGACCCACTTTGTTCAGCAAGGCTCCATAACTTCCCTAAACAGTGCCATCAGCTAGGAACCAAGTGCTCAAACACCTGAGTTGGTGAAGGACATTCCAAACAAACTATGTAACACATGGCTTAATTCCTCAAAAGTCCTCAAAGAAATTTTATTGGGTGCTTAGTTCACAAAATGAAAGACACTTTTGAAAATGTTAGTATTTGGCCATAGGACACAAAACTAAGCCATGTGTAGCTTTCAATGTAAAAGCTATCCTGGCTTCCTGGAACTATAAAGAGGTTTGCAGGTTTAATTACCAATTACAGAAATAATTTCTTCCTTTTCCTTTTCCTTCCCTCAACCAGCATGCACAAGCACATGCACGTGTGTGTGTGTGCGTGCACACACACACACACACACACACATCACAGTGTAGAGTATCGAGCTTGTTGATTTAAGTTGGGAAAACATGAATGTTAACATTGATATTATTTGCCTAGAACTTGTGTGGAATTGGAGACATCATCTTCACAATGTATCTACATTCAACACTTCTTCATCCCTTCAATCTTGAGTTTACAGAGAACATGGCAAGAAGTTATGTTAATAACCTATTGGTTGAACTCAGAGTCTTTCTGTTTTGCTGTCATCTTTGCTCAGTCTTCAGTGTGTATCAAATGGGACTTATGGACTTCCCCTACTCAGAGTTCTTTCTCTCACGCCATAATTTTACAGTATAACTTCCCCCACAACACATAGGGCATCAGCATATATCTTCGCATTCTTAGACAGGTACAGTGGTAAATGCTCATAATCTCTGCACTTAGGGAGTCTGGGAAGTGGGGGTCTAGTCTAGGCAGAGTTATGAAACCCTGAAATACAAGAAAAGAAGACAGGAGAAAAGCAAAATAAATAAATAAATAAAAGAAAAATAAAATTGCCGTAATTATTTATACCTATAATTTCTATCCTACTGATTGCTAGCTCTTTGAGAGTAGCATATGAATGAATCACTGATGAAACTTCTGCACCTTGAGGACAGTCTAGTATGTCATAGTCTCTAGCATTTTGGATAGACTGATAAATAAAAAACATATAAGTAGGCACCTGGTGTAAAATATGTGTTTAATGTAAGGATAGCTATGGATGCTTCTACTTTATGTCCATCTGCAGAAGAGTTGGCAATGGCTTGTTTAGTCAAACTACACTCTCATCCTGTGATTAGACTTCCAGGATTATCTCCAAAGCCAAACATGACTCAACATTCTCCCTGCTCTGAGAGGCCATCCTGCCCACTCTTCCTCTCTTGTCCCAATCACTTGGGACACCCTTTCCTGTTTGTGTCACCAATGACAGCCATTTCAAACAATCTTCCCTGTCCAGATACCAGCAGTAAAGTTGTTTATCCCTCCACACTCTTCCTTATAAGCCTCAAGTATGACTCAGAAACAGGGGACAATAGCACCTAGCAATGCCTTATTAATTAAATCAGCCAATTCAACAACCCCCCCTTTAAAAAAACCTACTTGAAAGACTGAGCTGACTATTTTTCTGATATAACTGATCAGTTAAAAAAAGATCTGGTCATCATATGGCCTGAAATGTACTTTGACACCAAACAGTATAATTTCAAATCACTTTTACATACATGATTTCATTTAATTTACGGTATTATGATAAAGTTATAACTCCCAAAGCTATCATCACTAGAAATGGCATAAGTCGTCATCTCCTTCAGTTCCTTTATTCCTTACATGATGACTATGGTAATGACACCACAGTGCTGATTTGAATTATCTTATCCCTTTGTAGAAAAATTAATATAGTTTTTAAATTAACTTTTAAAATTGACTTTGACCAGCCAGTGTTTCTCTGTCTCAGTGATATTGTAACCTATGACACATATTATTCTACCCTAATTGGGGGGATTTTAAAACTGTATTCTCAGAATATTGTTTAAATTAAAAATGGAAAGAAAAATGTAAATTAGAAAATTTTGAATATGAAGATGCACTAACATTGGCAGTTGTCACCCATGTGTTATCTTCTATTTGAAGACATGGGAAAGGCACAGATCTCGCACCATATTCTGCAAACTCTGATACAAAGCTTGACATGTGCTAAAATGTCAACTTTACCAACGTCAGTCACTAGTACTTTCCTTGGAAGTATATTCTATTCAGTTTTCAGATCAGTGCTCCTTCTGGAAACAGCTTTGAAAGTTCCAGTATTCGTAACCAAGAGGTACCTATTAATTTTCTCCAGTAATTTATTACATCTTTGTGGAGTATTTTAGGGAGTGTGCAGATAGATACTTACAATAAGTTTTTTCCCCAAGACAGGATCTCACTAAGCAATTTTGACTGTCCTGGAATTCACTATGTCGACAAGGATGATCTGTGCATTGGGACTAAAGGTCTTTGTCACTATGTCCCACATTTACAACTTACATCAAATGTCTTATACCAATATTCTTTCCATTAAAGCGGAAAGGAGCTTCTGCCAGCAGCAAGCCCTGGGTTAAACTATGGAATTCCGAAGGCATGAGTTGAGAATACAGTCACAGGGTCGGCATCTGTGTTCTGAACTGGCCTCACCTTGTGGAAGTGTGCTCAGAGTGGGGTTGGGTTCAATATCTCCAGAAATTTCAAGGAAACTACTACTGCTTGAATCACAGACATGAATGGAGAAATAAGGTGTCTGCTTTCCCAGATCGTTCCCACCTAGCTGATAGACAACAACCTCATTTTATATGTGAGCTAGTTTTCCTCTAAGAGTTTAAGCGTTATAGAATACGCCTGGATAATCCAGGTACAAACAGGTAAGTCTCCTGTTACGGTCTTTAAAACACTGACACTTTTGCCTGTTTTAGTTGTTGGTCCTGAACCTTCTGAGAGTCAACCTGTGCTCGCGCTCGCACACACACACACACACACACACACACACACACACACACACACACAC